>VUQH01073638.1:0-14452 GCA_015106775.1 Etroplus canarensis
TGTGTGTGTGTGTGTGTGTGTGTGTGTGTGTGTGTGTGTGTGTGTGTGTGTGTGTTTCATATATGCCTCCTTGACAACTTCTTCTGTTTAGTAAAAAAAACAAACTCTAAAAATAGACTTTGTGTCAAGCCTGGGCCTGTGCAGGGTTTCAACAACCTCAATAATAACACTTCTCTGACCCTAGCCTATCCTAGCCTATCACTGCTGAAGATCCCAGTGTGACCACCAGTGACCTTTTAAACCTCACTATGCTATGGCACAATTCAGAAGATTTACAACATCTGCCAAATCCAACCCTTTGTCACCAGGGATTCAGCTCTGGTCCTTTTCCAAGCCACAGTCATCTTCTGAATAGAATCCCTGCTTGTTCAGCTTTTTCTGCACCTTTTCTGTGCCATGCAATTCACTGTCCACCTTCCTTCAAGTCACCTTAGTGTTGACAACAATATAACGGATCCGACAGGAACTGTATCCCCTCTAAGCAATGGTTCAACCTTATATTCCAGCTTTGCACTCTGTAGTTAATAGGTGCTCAGTATTTGCTTCCCTGTGGCATTCAGGCTATCACTGTGCTCTGTCTGGACTATTCTCCCTCCTGGGTCCTCACTGGTGAAATGATCCACCTGTCAGCTGCAAGACAGCAGAATCAGTCCTTATCATATACTGTATAATGAAAACTTCAGGCAGCACCTTCCCCACTTCCTGAGACTGTTCACTCATTTTTCTCTTACACTAACAGCTAACTCTGACCTTAAGCCCCCCCCCCGAAAAAACGATTGTTTACCTGCATTCATTTTACTTTATTATCAGTTTTGCTGGCTTCTTGACCTCTTTCTTTTGTTAAATTACTTTTACCTATTCTTACCTGGGTGTCAGTACTGACCCCGATGTATTTGTTTTGCTGAGCTGCTGTCAGTTAACAGGGTAGCAATAAGCTTGAAATGGAATTGCAAGCACAGAATAACCTCATGTGGCCTCATTCCCCCTCTAAACTACATACAGAAACATACATACAATTCGCTGGTGCCTCTCTTACTTTATGTGGGTAACTTTTGTGATTTTCTAAGTACCAGGCAACTGGTAGAGGTGATTCAGATGCATAAGAAGTAATTGCATGCTGCATCAGCACTGTCTCTTATTTTAGGAATATTCAATGATTTACAGTATATAGATGGATTATGCTGATGTCTGTCAGTCCAGTTTACTATGTGCTTATTATGTGTGTACATGATATTCTGCCAGTCAGCTTTCTCTACATGCAACTAAGACTACTGAAGAAATGAAGGGCCATGACTGCAGTGTTGAAATTTTAAAATCTAAAGCAGTGGGTTGTCAGTTGAGTAACATTTTTCTTCAGCACTTCATAGAATTGTTTCACTGCACAGTATATGCTTCAGGGCAGCTTATTTCCCAAATGTTAACCAGGATTAGGTTAAGAACCTTCCTGTCAGTGTCAAGTCAAAAGGATGTATTTGCTTCTATGAATGTGTGACTCTGTGTAGTTGGTCATACCACCGGAGAATCCGTTATATAAGAGAAGGCATTCACATCTTTCCCAGACTCTTCCCATTGCTGGAGATGACAGACAAAATGCTGACACTGCCATATTCCATAAATGAATTTGAAATATAATATGTTCCCGTTTTAATATGAGTGGTAAATCATAAGCGAATAACCCACACTCACTCCGTTTTGTGCTCTCTCCATTTCTCTGGATCAGTGGGTGGGTGGATGGATGAAAGAATGCAGAGGTTAAATGTGATTTGATACAGATCTTGCTTTCTCTCTGTCACACACAGTTAAACATGTGTACACAGAGAAATACACAGTGGGTGCTGTTTGATAGCTGTCCACTGCCTGTGGTACAGCTTTTTTCCAACCTCCAATTTAAACATAAACAAGTAAATCATTCTGGTGAAAGCTGTTGGTGCCTTGTAGTCATATGTCTTGGCCTAAGCATGACACACCAGATAATAGTTGCTAGAAACCAGTCTTGGGATGCTGCAAGAGTCCTCATGTCAGTTCCAATCCTAGAGAGGAAACTGCTTACTGATGTCAGTGGAAAGGTTTAGCTTAGTGAGCAGAGAAGATTGTCTTTATGTTGTATTAGTATTCAGATTCACATTATTTTGTATTTGTAGGTGAAAAGGACAAGATCGGCATCATAGTCAAATGCAAATTGTGCATGTGTGATATTAAGTGTTTGTCTCCCCTTACTTGTGGCCCATTAACTGTGCCATTGCTACAGCTTGGAAATGGCAACAGCTCACTTTTAGTTTTGCCATTTCAAGGGAAATTAGCAAGTTTGCTGATGGTTAAGTGGTGTGTGAGATGCCACCAATGTCAGCACTGTGATGACCAGCCAATGTGCAACCTCCAGTGTAACTGGGATGTGTCAAAAACTGCAGTTTCTCTAGTGGCCACTTGAAGCTGTCTCCAAAAGTAAATCAATTACCACAGACCTTCAAGTTTAAATGTCCAACTTTATACCAGTAAAAACTATATTTACAGTCTGGTACAAAAATGGTTTTGGCCTCTATGGATAGCTTCCTCCCTTATCACAGCTATAAGGGGGTGATTTTTTTAACTAATCAACCTGAATACTGGCGTTAGGGGTGTGGTTGCCTTGGTGTAAAGGATGTTTAGACACAGTCAGCTGGGACTGATCAGTGTGTACTATGGCCTCACCTCCACTGAAGAGTCACTGAACTGGACCTCTCCAGCATGTTTGTGCTGTTGGTGCCTTTTGGAGCTTTTTAATAGAATTATATAATATTCTGGCTACAAAACATTTGTCAAGTTTGTAGTTCACTTTTAGTAAGTTAAATGGTAGTGTTTTATTGGACTATTACTTAGTGCTAATCAGAGGTGGGAAGCAATTAAGTACGAATACTGTGCTTCTTAAGCAGAGTTTTCAGGTATCTGTACTTTTAAGTTTTTATTTTTCTGACAACTTTTTACTTTATTCCCTACTTTTTACACAAAAATCTCTACTTTCTGCTCCTTACATGTTTAAACAGGCCCGCTATTTTAGGTTTAACATATTTCCCATCATCGAACTTGATACTTGAACCTAAATGAAAGGAGCAATCACACATAAAACATAATCCCATTGGTGTGTTCATCCTCGGTGACTGGTGAAAAAGGCAGAGATGAAAAATATAAAAAAGAAAGAATGAAAAAATAGTAATACATGTACTATAATCATCCTTCTCTTTAAGTCTGGAGGCAAAGCAATCCATCTACAATGTAGGCAACAGCAGATTGAGCTTTTTCAAGTTTTATTAAGTTTTGATTTGTTTTTCTCTGCTTGCGTTCTACATAATGGTTGTTCAAGCTGAGTATATTCATTAGAATGATAATAGAAGTTGAAATACAGTTCCTATTTCCTTGTATTAATATTATTTTATATTAAAATGACATGAGATTCAGTTAGCGTTACACAAAAATAGCTGGTAGACATGTCAAAGCACTACTGTTTACTTTTATACTTTGAGTTCATTTTAGCACCTGTACTTTATCACTTTTACTTAAGTAATAATGTTAACTTCTACCAAGCAAATTCAAGTATGAGTACTTTTACTTGAGTAAAGAATGTTTGTACTTTTGCCACCCCTGAGGCTAATTAGCTGACATCTGTGTACATTGTACTCCACACAGTTAATAAGTGTAGCTTGGTAACTAAGCTGATAGCAAATGGTGGCTCTGGAAAAACCCAACATGACAGTGGCTAAAATAACTCCAAAGCTTCCAAATGCAGGTTCTAAAAACAATGGCTGATGTCAACGTGGCTACATTCATTATTTGTCATACACTAAAAGTAGTTCTTTTTCTGCCTTTTGTTCTATTTTAGTCCATTTTTCTGATATATAGGGTCCTCCTTGTCAGTCTCTCAAAATATACTTAACTCAGTATAAATATTAAAGGATGTTCACCTTCCATTTACCAGAATGGCTTTTAATTTCCATTTGAGTATTCAAACATTTTCCGTGTGTGTGTGTGTGTGTGTGTGTGTATTTTTTCTTATGTTTTAATTGTTGTAGCTTGAAGTACTCTATAGTGCAAGCAGTAATCCAGTCCCATTCCAAATCTACCTTGATCCAGACAAAGCTTGACAGAATGCCACCAAGAGTCAACACGATGTTTCAGACTAAAAACTACCACTAGCTAAATAAAAGAGAAATGAACAGGATTCAGAGCAGCAGAAATAAAATCCTAGTAATATTACTACTGCAGGTGCGGTGGTGTAATGGTTAAGGTGCCGGGCTCATGATCGAGAGGTCGTGAGCTCAAATCCCGGTCAGGCCCCCACCATGCCAAGACCCTTAGGCAAGGTCCCAACTGCAAGTGTACCTCTGTCCACCCAGCAGTAAAAAATGGGTACCAGTTAAACACTGGGAGGGTAACTTGCGATGGACTAGCATCCCATCCAGCAGGAGTGTAACTCCTAAGTCACTTCATGCAACAGAAACCAGGGATAAGCTCCAGCCCGATGAGCCTTGCAAGCTTGGATGCAAAAGCCCAACAGACTTCACCTTTAATAGTACAACTGCATGCCAGTGTCAAACACATGCCTGATCACCTATCATCATTTTCCTTATGAAGGTGAGAACTTCAACTTCTTTTTTCACATTTTTTAATTGTAATCATTCAGTCAGTCTAACTTGGGCCAATGATACTGTAAAACCAAGAAAAAAGAAGGAAGAAGTCCATCATTGAAGCAGACTGCTTTCTTAGCCTGACAAATAATAATATACAATTTCCCCTCTGTGATTAATAAAGGATTCTGATTCTGATTTACTGCCTATTTAAAGATAGAAAGATACTGAACTTCACACTTCCATTACGAAAATGCTTTATTTCTTAATTTCTTTGGCTTACAACATGATGTGCTGTTGTATTTTGAGATTATTTATTATTAATTATGGCAGTTATTTGGCACGTATTGGCAGATATCATAATATGAAATAGGGATTCAATTTTGGTATTTTAAAATACCACTTAACCTGTTTTATTTGGTTGCATCTCTTGTGTCTGCAAGAAGAAACAAAACATGACACTGTGAATATAAAATTGCATTAATTAACTGCATAAATTAATTAATGCAATTTTAAATAAAGACATTAAAATACCCCTAAAAAAGGCAGTGGTTGGTTAATGGGGACTGTAGGGGTGCTACTGGGCAGTCTCTGGGCTACAAACTAAGTTGGTTGACTGTAGCTCCATACTGAGTGTACAGACAGGAGGATAATATCAGTCTTCATTCTGTTTTGCTTTCTTGCTTACACAAGGAGCATGAACCTGTAGTACATGTGATTAAACTTGGTCTCCAAAGTTTTTTTTCATTACTCTACAGTGGTGTTCTTGTGGTGTTTATTGAAGAAGAAAAGTAGAAGTAGAGGCAAACAAAGAAAATGTGGGAAAGGTGTGGGAAATCAGTGATTTTCTTGACCAAATAACCAGCCGGAGAGTTCTGTAAATAACTGCAATTTTGCTGCTTCAACATGAGCAGTCAGTTGAAAATTTAGAATAAGATGTCAAATTGACACCGCTGAGTTTCAAATTGTTTAACTTGCTTCGTTTGTTTAAAATTAATTAATCATAGGCCTCACAGACATAGTAAATCAATAAATGTGAGGAAATATGGGGAAAAGGCTTTACCACATATGACACAAATGAAGCTTTTCCACCAAACCTATATATTTATGTACTTAATGCTTTAAAAAAAAAAATCAATAAATAGCGGAATGATATGTTGAAATTCTAAAATCAATCATTTAACAACATATATTAATGTACTCTAACTCTAGAGACCCAATAAAGAATAAAAATGACTCCTTTCTGTAATGTGTTGGATTTTAATTCTTACCTCCTGGCAATTGTTGTTCTTGCCTCTATATTGGTTCTTGAGCCAGACTAGCTCAATCATATACACAAATACTGTGCACACACACAGTGCAGAGATGAATTTGAACAATCACATACATATCAGCCTCCCAGCTAATGCCCCCACATAAACACACACTTACTGGTACTGAATTGCTTCCCTGCTTTGGGATAATTACTGTAAGCAGACTGTGTAGTTAGGCTGAGGCAAAAATGCGATGTGGCCTGAGAGTCTTACCTGGCATTCATTTCTCTCAGTAGAGCTTATGGAGACATTAGGTAGAAGTCATTAACTACAGCAGAGACAAAGAGAGATGGGAAGAGAACTCAACTCACTCACTGAGCTGAATGTGCAAAATAAGAGGTCGCTGGTGCGTGAGGGAGTGTGTCTTTCTGCGTACATGCCAGTGTGTGTAAATGTTCCTGGGTGCGTGCATATACAGTAACCTCTGTGTGAGCATTTGTGCATTAGAGAGAAGCAGACAATGACTTCATGTTTGCATCAGTAATTTGGATCCATGACTCAAACCTTAAATGCTTTAATGTATATTTTTGTGATGCAATACAACATAGAACTGTGATGCAATACAACATAGAACTGACTGTGATGCTGTCAGAAGTGTGTGATGCAAGTGTATAAAAACACATAGGCTCACAATAGTCATGATGTGTGTCCACCCTTTGCACTTTGCATCAACATTCTTCATTCATCCTATTGAAATAAACATAACTATGGTTAAATCTCTCCACATGTCAAGACATGCCAGAAAACATTTGCATTCACTTTCATATTCAAATCTGCTTCCCAGTGATATTACATTATTGGAGAAAAGCATAAACAACATCTTGCAAAATATGTCATGAGATTTGTGCCCCTGTGTTAACTGTAACCTCTGCGTTGATGCATGTATTTCATTACATGGTCCCATTAGTGATTTGTTGAATTATAAATGATTTATAGGAAAATAAAACACCCAGTGGTGCTATCTTTCAAAACTTGTTCCCACTTTCCATCTCTCTCATGTACACTTCTCCATATGCTATAGACCTAACTTGGTTTTAGTCAAAAAAAGTGTTGGTTTGTGAATTACATATCTGTATGAGTGTACGTGTGAGTGTGTGCATGTCTGCGTATGCGTGCCAACCCCTTACAAAATGAAAGATACTCAAGAAGCATTTATCATGATTAGTCTTTCATCAGTGGACCAGAAGAGGCCTTTAATATCATTGACAGTCTTTCCCTGCTTTTTCCATCTTCATTTTTTACCACACCATTCCCTGATTCACTCAGCTCTGCTTTCCAGAGGCTGTTTTCATCAGAGAAACTCAATAATCAGCAAATGCCATCCCCCTTCCACCAATCACCTCAGGCATGTAAGAACACTCATTAGCTTGACCTTGCTTGCCATTGGGGTGTATGGGGGGGGTAAAGGGTTGTCCTCCATTTCTAGCTTCTTAAACTTAGCTAAGCAAACGAAGTTGGTATGATGCACAGAGCATTTCTGTCTCTTAAGTGTCAAAGCGGATTAACCAGACTGAACTCAGTTTGTGCATTAAAGAGCAAATCTGGCATTTGTCTCAGTTATGAGAGCAGTGTCTGATATTGCAGATATTACAAAATATAATTTTCTCTGCTATCAATATTATTCCACATATTAAGCTTTTCATTTTGTGTAAAGTATAGAAACAAACTGAGAAAATGCATAAAAATGTAAAAATGAATCCATCAATAATCATTAGATGCAGTAGAAGAGAACTTCATCTTGTTATTGTTGTTGCTCTCCTGTAGTTTTCAAATTAATCACTAAGTCAATAGAATGTAGCAGCATGAGTTGCCAGAGCCAAAGATGAAGTTTTAAATTTGCTGTATTGACCTGCTTTCTACCTTGTACAAAACAGATAATTTCTCATTGCTTCTAATAATACTGTAAATACTTACAATACTGGACAAAAGTATTCTACCACACCTCTTAAACACTGAATTGTATTTCACTCAGTCCCATCGCTACAACAAGTACCTAGCCATGGAGTCTGCCTTTACAAACATTTGTGAAAGAATGGGTTGTTCTAAAGACAACAGGTGGCACAGGTACATCAAACCTGTACTTTAGTAAAGTGCTTCAATAAATAAGTACTAAGTTACAATCCTGCAGGTCTAATTCATGCTTTCATTGTGTAGTGTTGGCCACTGTAAGATGAACAGTACTCTAGTCCAGTTAGTTCAATGGCACTGGTGCAAGGTGGTACCAGGGGGACCAAGCATATGCCCTCCTTTTAGACACACCATTGATCACCAACCACAATGCCAAGTGTCAGATGGAGTGCTGTAAAGCACACCACTGCTGGATTCTGGAGCAGTGTAAACATGATCACTGGAGTGATGACTCTTGATTCTCTTTAGGGAAATCTTAATGCTTCAGCTTACCAAGACATCTCAGACAATTCTATGCTTCCAACTTTGTGGGAATAGTTTGGAGAAGGCCCTTTTCTGTTAAAGCATGACTATGCCACAGTACACAGAGCAAAGTCTGCAAAGAGTGAATGAGTACGGTTTGGAACAACCTGACTGGCCCGCATACAGTCCTGATCTCAACCCCACCTTTGGGATCACCTTTCACCACTGGGATGAACTAGAAACTTGCATCCACGTTCCTAATTAAATCCTAATAGAGACATACAAAATGTATACATTCATAATAACTCTTTTATGAATTTACTTTTTACATATGGCTTGCATCACACAACAAAACCCACTCAAATTTCCAGTGTGGGAGAACACGTACAGTAAATAGTTAAAAATGTTGTTATATCAAAATAATCAGGTAAAAGAGTCTGGCGGAGCAGACCTTGAATGACCTCCTCCATTGAGAATCCCTACCTTCTACTCATCACATCTCTAGTTGAAAAATATCATTGAGCCCCATAAAGCCTGGCTCCCTGCTCTCTCCTCACATAGGTCTCAAGAACAGCAGTACCTACCAGCACTGAGCCCTTTAGGTGTCTTTTAACTACATAGTATCTGTCTAGTTCACTTTTGATCTCAAGCAAGACAAAGGGGTGGCAGAGAAATGCTAGACAGTCATTTCGTACCTTTCTAGGAGGGCTGAGAAAATCAAGTGTGGTGTTAAATCTGATCCTGTCAGTGTAGTTGACGGCTAAAGGGGACTCTGTAAGAGGCTTTATTGCTGCTGTGGATATGTTGTCTGTGGGATTTTTCTTTAAAAGCTAAAGGAAAGACAGAGAAAAGGGGGGTTTGGAGTCTCATAGAAATTCCTTCTCTTTCTGGCAAAAAAAGAATATCAATTCTTGTTTGATTTTTATTTTATGGTGTTTGGAATTTGACAACAAAAGACACTGTACAGCTGCAGAAGGTGAACAACCAAAACACATGCACACAAATTTACAGACTCTTACCAACATTTAAGCACACATATGGTATTGTTTGTCTGCCTTCATTTGATCTTGCTTGAACCTGTTCTCCTTCCACCCTTGCAAAACTTTAAGAATCTGTTCCACTTTATCATTTGTTCGGGAAAATATGTCATAGTGTGTGCGCATCTCAAGCCTCACTCGGAGAGGTGTTACAGGCAGGGTGACAGATTGTTCAGACAATTGCTTTTAACAAGCTGGAGAGAAAGTAGGGCAAAAATACTAATGTCTCGCCTCAATGATCCATTCCACCTCAATACATATTTTCTTTGGCTCTCTATAATTCATAAGTGGATGCTCTGTCCTGACACACCATGCACATGTACACACACCAGTGTAAACGTGAGTGTGTGCACTGTGGACAGAGGTAAGCATGACAGCAGGCACAAGTTCAGAGGCAGCAAGTTGGGAATGTCTGGCTACTACACCTGTTTGTTTTTTTGTTTTCAATTAGCCCCAGGAGTATGCAAAGTTTAAAATTGACTCCGATTTTTTTTTAAACCCCAGGCCAGTGTGACCTGCTTAAGAGCTAGTATGGAAAGACCATAACATGGCCCCAAGCAGCAGAGTCTGCTAAGTGCAGTATAAGATTAGTGAGTGCAGGACAACTTATCAATTAGGAACCAGAGGGATTTATTGTTAGCTCTAAGCTGCATTTAATATGCTCAGAAAGAAGGGTCTGTCTGCTGGTTTGCAACCACGAGAAAACAGTGAAGAGGGACCACAAGAAAATAAGAGAAAAAGAGCCTGAAAAAGAGTGGAAGGAAGAAATGCAGCTTCCTAAAATAGGCATATTGTGAAGAAGGTTGAAAGAGTATTTTCTCCTGTTTGTTCTACCTGGCAAAACAGGAAAATTAGATATTGACTGCAGAATAACGTTCTTCCATTTCAGTAAAAACAGAGGTATGCCAGCTCTGAACAAGCTGCTGCCTTAAACATTTACTGATCACACACAAATATACACAAACCACTCTGTTACAAGTGAAGCATATGTAAGTTAGTAAGATTATCCTTAGGATTAATCAAAATACCTAAGCGGATATTTATATATTTTACTTTCAGTAGATTTGAACGGTATCCCCCATGTCCTATAGCTATATGAGCCCTGTGCTGCACCAACAAAATATTAAAATCCATTTTTGACAATACATTGATTTTATTTACTTATTTCTTTAGTGTCACACAGCTTTTACCATTTTTTTCTTTGATACAATCAGTGCAGGTCTAATTAAGTGTGTAATACATAGTTTTGTGCTACAATGGTATTTGATCTAAAATCATAGTAAAAATGTTCTTAAGAGAGTAAAGCATTCTTTTAATTTCAATCATGTAGTCATTCATACATTTCTAGGCTTTTCTTTGTCCAGCAGCCAATTAATATTGAAAAGGCTGCTGATAAACACAATCACAGAATAATAGTGGAACAGTAGCCTCAGCGAAGACATCAATGGAGCCTTTTCAGACTACCAGTAGGAGAAAAAAGTAAAATATCTTTTATTTGGATGCCAATAAAAGCTGAATTCCACGGTGGAGCTCATTTGGAGAATAAATTGACCCATAATTATAATTTCCTGCTCTTTGCTGATCACTTGACAGCCTGAACACAGAACCTGTTCACCATGGAGGCAATTATCAAAAAGATGCCAAGAAAGACCAAAAAAAAAAAAAATTCTGTTGTTGCTAGGAGATTTCTGGTACCACAGTAGCCAAATGGAAAATTCTTAATATTCATTTTAAGATGTGAGTTATAGGCATAGCAGGTCAAATTTAGTCTCTGAATTGCCCAGAACTAGGTCATTTGTCAAGTTCTCAAAAGATGAGTTGTTGACCATTTAACTATACACATACCTCAATTTTGCATGATTTGAATCCCAAGATCCAGAACAATACCCGATCACATTAGGAAGTTGTCTTGATAATGTCAAGCTGATATTTACAAATTTTTATTCTTTATGGTTTGCATTTGTTGAGCTATGATACATTATATAAAAGGTTGCTCCATCTCACAATGTAAATGAATCCTTGAAGAAGAAGATCCGGACTGACTCCAAAAAAAGAATGATTTACTGTATAAGTTGGGCTAAGACCCCACACTGATAAAGTTTTCATGCTAATCCATTGGTAACCTGTTGCATAATCCAGCTAACAAACAAACAAGCACACCAAATACATATTCTCCTTGGCACAGATAGTAATGGGATGTAGTGAATACTAACATATTATTTTTTACCCAGAAATGTTTACTTTGTTTTGCATTACACTGGTAAAAATCTATTTTCAATAGTTATTATTTTTCTTGTATTCTTTTCCACTTTAAATTGCCACAAAACAATGAGAAAAGGATTCTATTCTAACAATTTAGCTCAGATGTACTCCCACAACGTCATGGTCCTCGCCTCCTGGTCAGATCTGCCAGATGTGTGCATGTGTCTGGGTCTCTCTCCCTCTCTCTCTGTGGGGAGTGGCAGAGCTGACCTCCGGCTGTGTGCTCAGCTGAGTGCCGTCAGCTGACACATCTGGTCTGCATCCGGCCATCACCTGGCTGCGAATATAAGCCAGGCCTGGGCTGTCTCTCATCGCCAGACCGTTGTGAGCTGTACAGCGAGTGACTTTCCCTGCCTTACACTCTGGATGAGCAGTATCTTGAACTTTTGCCTGTTTGCTCATTTCCCTCTTTGGAGAATAAAAGACTGTTAACTTTTCATCCTGCATCCTGCGCTTGAGTCCTGTACCCGCACTCCGCATTATGACACACAAAGAGAGAGAAGTGCCTGTGTTGCAATTATACTTTTGAATTTTATATATATTTATAATCATGCATATTTTCTAACCTTCAAAAGATTTTCCAACCTTTATCTGTTGCTTTCACATCTCTCACTGTTACTGTCTTCTCTTGCTTTGTGTACCCAGCATACTGTTTCAGCTGTAGCAAAGTATCAATCCATGCATAAATGATTACAGAGTTTTGTTACAAACGGATTATCATTTCTATCCCTTCCGCACAAGAATCTTTGATCATATCACATAAATTGACATCACACACACACACACAGCACAGAGGCACGTGTGTACATGCACATGACATTCTTCTGGGTTTGCACAGAGCAGCAGGATTCTGTCTGGGTATCAACACAAGTAGCCCACTGCTGCTGGTCAAAAATCTTTGTGTGTTATTTGTGACTGTGTGTGGGTGTGTGACAGGATCAAAGGTACTTGTGCAGAAGGGATAGACAGTATAATCCTTCTGTAACAAAACCCTATAATCATTTGTGCATGGATTAAAACTTCTCTCCTCTAATATTATCACATCCCAGGCAAAAAGACACAGAGACAGAACTTTGACTTTTTTAATATATGGATTAATTTAAGTATAGTAGCTACCACAGCTGCAAACACTGCTAAGAAGATAACTAACTTCAAAGACGAAAGAAACTCCCAAACAGAAACATCTTAGGGCCCTGTTTAATCTTATAATGCAACTTCAGATTGCTTTAAGTTTCCCCAGTTCACGAGGGACTGTCAGCTATGCAGATCTTTAGAATTTGTAATAAAGCATATGTAATTTGGAGCTTTTATAATAAAGTACTTTATTGTAAGAGCATGACATGGTCAGTCAAACATTTCTGATTAACATAAAGAATCTTGTTTTATTTTTTCCTTGGATAGATAACTTGGCATGAAATTAAATACTCTCTTCTCTTCTAAACCACATTTGTATCGGCATTTCTAACGTTATTGCAAATAAATCTAATTATTACCTTATTTTCTCTCCACGAATTCTCACTCTCGCTCTTATTCTGCTTTATTGCAAATCAGCAGGCATATGAGTACCTTTGATAAGCAACAGTAATTTCCTCTAAACTGATTTCAGTTGATCTATAATGGGAGAAAATATTTCTCTGTATACACAACTTACACCCTTTGCAGAAGTCAAGGATCATTAAAGTGTGTATGAGTGTGCAGTGTGTCTGTGCATGCTCATTCTGCTAAAGATCTGTCTTATCTAACATTGCTTTGAGCTGGTAAATGTGGGTACTTTGAATTGTGTAGTCGCATCATCTATCCACGTTAGTGTCAAATCTGCTACTAGATTTTTTCTTTATCATAATCAGGTTTAGCACGTGGAAGGCAGTCAATTTTGTCTATTTTCCTTTTTTATTTTTTGAAAAAGATGTTTTTAATAAAAACACAGCATCCATTTGCATAATTTTATTTCTTTGTGGGTAATAGCAATGTGACCTTCAAGTTAAAGAATAAAAGCTTCAACAGATTGCCAAAAATCTTTTAAAAAAACTATCTTTATATGACCTCAACAGCTATTAGCAATTTTTTATCACTCTGTGCTATAATAGTAATCGTCATTAACTTGCACTGTCTATAAATGTTTTATATTTTAACCAAACTGTCAGGATCAGCATTTTGTAGAGAGGACGCAAGTGCAGAACTTCATAAACAAAAGCAACAAAAGCGCGCTTTATTAAGCTGATAACAACTAGTAGGAACAAAACACTAAATTGGACTTGACTTAGAAAAGCATAGACAGAGACTTGACATGGAGGCTAGGAGCAGGGCTACAAACTAGCAAACAAAACTGATACATGGAAGAACAGAGCTAAGCAGCAAACTGACTGACGTGACTAGAACACATGGGGAGACAAACGACGTGACAGTGAACTGTTGGGAGACAGAGACTAAATACACACAGACTGATGATTAACAAGAGACAGGAGGGTGAGGAGCACAGGTGGCAACAATCAGGGACAGGAAGTAAGGTGAAAACAAACGCACAAGACAGAACAGGTTTCAAAATAAAACAGGAAACAGAATACTACACAGAACATGACACAAGCACGAACTTGATGGCAGACAGGAACACAGCAGGGAAACACTGAGGGAACTAACCTAACTAAACAGAGTGGGAAGAGATGACTATGAACAAGAGAGGGTTCAGAGGATAACACACAAGGGGAGTGAAAACAGGTAACTGAAAATACCAAAGCCCAAAAGAACTTAAAAACATCCAAAATCACAACCGAATACGAGACCATGACACAAACATCCATTTAATGTATGGGTGTTTCTTACAGTAGGTGCTTTTTATGCTTTTAAGGGTCAGTATGCAATGCCTGATTAAAAC
>VUQH01073640.1:2123-18067 GCA_015106775.1 Etroplus canarensis
CTATTTATTGCAGCTGCCAGTTGATGACCTGTGAGGCATCTTTGTCTTAAACTGCACACTCTCAGATATTTGCCTTCTTGTACAGCTGTGCATCTGGACTGCTGTCCACTGTCCTAGATGGAGTCAGTTTGTGCTGCTTTCTGAAGGGAGTAGTTAATAACATGGTAAGAAATTTTAAATTTCCTCACAATTTCTTGCACTATATAGCCTTCCTTTCTAAGCACAATAGCCTGATGGGTCTCTAAAGAAAGTTGTCTTTCTGGCCATTTTGAGCCTGTAAACAGAAAACAAATAACTGCTACTGCTTCAGATACTAAACTAACCTAAAGAATGCCGTTCTCTCTTTTTTTGCTCCCTTATTAGTATAGCGATTTTCAGCTGTGCAAAACAATTGCAAAAGGTTTTGGTTTTTTTTTAAACAATCAATTAGCCTTATAAAATAACTAACTTAGGGGCCATACAGAGAAATTGATGGAGAGGACTGACAGTTGCTGATAATATGCCTCTACGCAAAATTCTAGATCATTCTTTAAAAATTTTCAGATTCATTTTAATTGTGTGTGAAATGGGTAAATTTTTTTGTGAATTGCACTGAAATTTGTTTTTCTTTGGAAAGCAATGAAATTTGAAAGAGATCCCAAACTTTGTGGTAGTATATATATATAATGCACATTTTACTGCTCAACAACAGTTTTTAAACACAGTCAACCATCATATCTTTTCTGTCTGTGACAGCACACACAGTTGTTTCCCTTCACATTCCTCCAGTCTACCAACATGTTTACCTAGAGTTATGGAGCATACGTGCAGTCGTGCTTACTTGTGTACGCACTGGCAGGGATGTTAACTCAAAGGGTCAGCCCAGTGAGGGTAATGGCTACTATCTAAACAGAGGCCTTCTGGTGACCCAGCTGAAGGTTGTAAAGTCACCAAAGCTGGAGCCTGATCTTGGGTTGTTTGGAGGCTGTCAGCCGCATCCAAACTGTTTTCCAGCAGAAACAGCAGGAGCAGATCAGACCTGATGGACTAAACAGATGGAAGCACAGTTATATGCACTGCAGAGGAGCCTGGGCTTTGAGCGATAAAGGCTTTCATCCCGTGTTCTGTACTATACACAAAATAACAGACTGCTAGATAAACAAAACTAGGCTTGTGCACACACTTGTATGCTGAAGCTTAAACTTTTTTGTTAGCTTTCTCTAAAATATTGTAAATTACTGGAGTATATGTATTTGTTCCTTATTGTATGTATATGTTTATATCCTTATTCCACACTTATAGAGAGCCCACCTACACATTAAACCTGTAGGGGTTTTATGACATCCCATTTTAAATCCACAGTCATTAATATAGAGTTGGTACCCCTTTGCAGCTATAACAGCTTTTGATCTTCTGGGAAGGCTTTCCACAGGATTTTGGAATGTGTCTATGGGAATTTGCCCATTCAGTTAGAAGAGCATTTGTGAGGTGATGACACTGCTGATAGGTGGGAGTGCCTGGCTCACAATCTCCATTCTGGTTCATCCCAAAGATCTTTAATGGGGTTGAGGTTGGGGCTCTACTTGGGCCTGACACATTCTTCTGCATCAAACTCATCCAAACAATGCCTTTATGGACCATGGTTTATGCACTGGTGCACAATCATGCTGGAACAGAAAAGGGTCTTCCCTGAACTGTTCCCACAAAAATGAAAGCATAGAATTGTCCAAAATACCATGGTGAGCTGAAAGTAAGATTTCCTTTCAGCAGAACTAAGGGGCCCAGGTCAACCCTAGGAAAACAACCCCATACTATAGCATTATCCCTCCTCCATCAAATTTTACAGTTGCAACAGTGCAGTCAGGCAGGTAACATTCTTCTGACAATTGCCAAACCCATACATGTCCATCAGACTGCTAGAGAGAGAAGTGTGATTTGTCACTCCACTGAACACGCTTCCACTACTCAAGGGTCCAATGGCAGCTTGCTTTACACCACTCCATCCAACGCTTGGCATTGTGCTTGGTGATGTGAGGCTCCCAGCACACAGTTTGGATGTTTGAAACTCTGCAGTGATTGAGTGAGCAGAGCTCAATCATTTTACACACTTTGTGCTTCAACACTTGCTGTTCCTGTTCTGTAACTTTATGTGGTCTGCCACTTCATGGCTGAGGTTTCTAAACGCTTCCACTTTGCAACTGCAGTTGATTGTGGGATATCTAGGAAGGAAAAAAATGACCAACTGACCATGCACAAATTCAGTGAGCTCTTTAGAATGACCCATACTTTCACAGTTGTTTGTAAAAGCAGACTGCATGGCCAGGTGTTTTATTTTATACACATGTGGCAACTGGACTGAACGAAACACCTGAATTCAACGATTAAGAGGTGCCAAGAGTCCCAGTGCTTTTTTCTTTATAGTGTATCTAATAAAATCTTTATTTTTAGAATTTCTAATAGTTTTCTGATGAGATTAAGTATCTACCTCAAAGAATTGTGTAAAATTCTCTGATTTCCAAAGAGACAGATAAACAGAAAACATTACTATTATGTATGACCTATAAATTCCACCTCAGGAATAAATGTATTTTCATTTTCAATCATTTTTAGCTTTTCTTTTTCATTGAAATATAATATGAAAATATTGAACCCACGACTCTCCGGCAGCTGACTGCTAGGTTCACAACAGAAACACTGTAGGCTCTACTATGGGTCAGCACAGGGTCACTCTTCACATCTGGGCATGCCATCAGCCCTCCAGACCAATGTTCTTAAGCCAATGATAGAATGGTGACCAGCAGCATGTTATTATGACATGATACTCAGGAACAAGCAAATAGCCAAGTAAGGCTACAGTCTTTTACATATTAAATATGGGTTTGGATGGCCTTCAGTCAAAGCCACTGAAAGTGGATAGGGTAACTAATGGGCATGTCAAGATCTATGACTTTAAGGTTAGAGGTGCTGGTCACAGTCATCAGTGTCTGATATCTCCAATGGCACCTTGTGCATCTTAACTGATTTTAAGTGATTGAACAGATGTGGCTGCTGCTCTTCACTTGTAGACTTATCTGCTCATGGCTGTAAGGATGCGTTCGTCTCAGTAAATATGTGCCAGTGCTTCATAAAGGCCACTTCAAAGAGTATCCATTACAAAACACTGATTGATGGCTGCTCACCTGGCCTGCCTGGTAAGCTGAGAGCCATGCAGCCACATCATAGGTTTACACGACTGCTTCTAATTTAATATTCTCATGTTCAGTGGTGTTCATGCCTGTCTGTCATACAAAATGCATGTCTGGCAAGTGTGACTGTAGTGGGCATCTCCAATTTTACACCATGTTGTCAGATCAAAGTTGCGGCCGGTACTGTCAGGTCACAGGACAGGGTGTTGTGCACAGCAGCAATCTTGGGTCATGTATGAACCATCCAGCATGGCTGTCATCAGAGCGTCTCTGGGGTGTGCTCATGCTGAGTGATGGCCTCACATGGAGCCTTGAACAAGCAGAATCTGTGCTACATATCGAGCAAGTGCTATTTTCAGAAGATGTGTCTTCAGTGGAATATATTTTTATACTCAAATTGCCAGGTTAATGATGATGAATACAAAAAAAGAACATTTTAACACAAATACCAGAAGTTTCAGTCTACTGTTTTTCTGAAATCTTTGAGTTTGTATTCAAGCATGTAACAAAAGACCTTTAATGCTAAGTGTAACACTTCTGTCTATAAAATGTAATAGGAGAAACTCAAAGGAATGCCCCACAGCAACAGTTTGTGCTGATATTGAGTGGTTTCTCTGCAGCAAGAGGAATTCACCCTGGCAGATGGTGGGGCCGAGGCCCCCGAGGCCCCAGGCTATGCTACACCCTGGGACCTGGATACCTAATCGTGCCCTGTTGAGCCTCTCACCTGCTGCTCCACTGCTCACAATGTTATCTCATCTTCCTGACCTATTGTGGCTCCCACTGGTGATAATGACAGCTAAGAGACCCACGCAGTGCCTAAGCAGGAGCTCACTCTCCCCGGAGAGAGTCAGAATCATGGGAAACCTCAGAGTAATCGATCTCTCTGTCCTGCCTCCTCTGGTGGATCTTATTTCTTATCTTGTACTGCAGTAAGCTACTGTGTTTTCTGTGATTAAAGCACAGATTGTTTTGACATTCACAGCCACTGTTCTTAGAGTTGAATCTGTTTTTATATTTTTATAAATTAGGTGTGATTATTCAGTGTTTCTAATACTTTGCAGTGAAAGTAAAGAGAGTACTTTGATAGAATCAGAACAGCAAAGGACTTTGTGTAGTAGCACTAGAACAATGTAATGTACAGTAAAATCTGCTGTGACATTTAATTTACTCATTCTCTCATCTTGTCAATCGAAAGTGTAATTTCACAACAGAAAGAAAAAAAATTCCACCCTCTCACCATGTATCTCTGTATGAGTTCATAAACTGTCCACGGACCATAAATATGCAGCCTTGGGTAACCACAGTTAGTTGCATTTTGAAAAGCCAGTTCACGCAACCTACTTAACCAAACCACAGTATTGTGAAGAGCCTTGTTGTTGTTGTTGTTCTCTTTATTTTTGTGCTCCACTGTTTTAATTTTCACTTAGTCATTTATCCTGAGAAAAAAACATTCACTTTATGTATGACCTCAGTTCCCACCATCTCAGACAGGCTCTGTCACAGTGGCCCATTTTCATTGAGCTCTGCTCAGCTTAATTAGACTTTCATTGCTTCATACTGAATGTGTGGCTCTTCAAGTAAAAAGATCCCACCGTGGATGGGAAAATGGCCTGCTAGGTCAAAAACAATAAAAGGGATATTGGTTATGTAAGTGTAGCATTCTGCCTTTTGTCATAGACAGTCCAATTATATGTTGAGTTCTTCATTCTGTGTTCAGTATGATTTTAGAGCATGGTTCCCACTGAAGTGACTGCACTTGATTGTTGAGAAAGCATACACCAAGGAAGTGGTTCTCAAACTTTTTTTGGCATACCCCACTTCAGAAGTGAAAAAAAAATTGTATTCCACATCACATAAAAATGCATGCCCCACACTTCAGAATTTTACCAGTCACTAACAATAAAAAGGATCTAACCTGAATTTTACTTAAATAAAGGTTCATGTTATCGCTGTAATAGCATCAGCAAATGTTTGCTTGTTTCTTTTTTTATATAAAAAATATATCTATTCACCTTAGTTTCACTTAATATTTTTTACCTGTTACCACGTCCCACCTGCAATGCCTCTGTACCCCACCAGTGGGACCCGCCCCACAGTTTGAGAACCACTGCACTAAGGAGAAAATAACTTTCTCTTGACATGAACAAATACCGAAAATTCCATGACTGTCAATAGCTCCAAGCCCACAGCTTCCTACTGATGAAATGTATTTCATGTGAATTTTTCAAAAAAGCTGAAGACTACAGTTTTAGTGTGCTTCTTTGTGTTTATTTTTAGTGGTATTTTTAATCCTGCCAGACTTATACAAAGACAGACTGAGCTCCAGCAGCATGTCATGATATGATACTATTCACTAAACAGGCAGCAAACTGTTTACAAGCTGATTGTGCATATATACAGTGGTGTGATGATGTGATATAATAGCAAGTTGTGGAAGTGGTTCTATTTATATTGTGTATCATATATCATGCAGTGCAGCAGTGATGTATTTTTAAAAGGCTTTGGACAACAGCAGAGATTAATAATGCAGAAAATCATATGTACTTACAGTACATACTTAATGAATGACATGAAATGAATGCTTATTTTCCTGTAATGTTTGTAGTCGGGATAAGTACACTGTATAGGACTGTTTAAAATCTTGAAGGAAAAATTTTGATTTCTTTGTTGTGTCTTAAATTCTAAAACCAAAAAATTCTCAACATGACGCAAAAATCTTTAGTCTTTTAATAAAACATATAGGCTACACTTGAGACTTTTACTGGCCCCGTATCAGGTTTAGCTGTGCTTGCATACTGCAACATTAAAGGAAGGAAGTAAGAGGCGTTTCCCAACCAGTTTCTATATGAATAAAAAAAAACCCAAAAACAAAACCAGAGTCCTGCTGTTTATGTAAACTTCTACTGAAAAGAGAACAAACACGATCAAAGGGAAGGAGCACGCCCAATCTTTATTGATTTCAATGTTCCCTTTTTAGCAATACAATCAATATCTGCTCAAGAGAAAGTAACATTATCAGATGGGATCTCCTACAAGTTTTATTGGTTCAAATGTTAAAGATCACTTAACCTCCTAGGACCTGGCGTCCACATATGCATATCCAAAATGCATGCCCTGCAAGAGTTCAGGTCTTAGGAGGTTAAATATCAGTTATAGAAACTGTTTACTGAAACTTTCTTAAATCTAAAGTTTAACATGATGGAACACTTTCAATTTTAGTTTAAGAGCTTCGTGATTCATAGTTCAGGAAATCTGGAGGATATTTTGTGACTTTCCAGCTTGGCAGGAAAACTGCTCTTAATTAAATATACATATGCTACATGTCATGTTATAAATCTCTCCATAATCATGAGATTATTAAGATTTTTTACTCTGGATGAGGCTCAAATGTGGGCTTAACCAACTTCATGTCTGGTGAATTTTGTAACTTTTCCACTGACAGAAGGGGAACACACATGGTGACAGACCTCACAGAGAGTTTGTTGAATTTTCCTCTTTATAACAAATAGCACAGTAAAAAACTCAACCATGCAATGTCAAAGGAGTGTTCCTAAATGAAGCTGAAGCATTCAGTTTATAGGCGAGAGTTGCTCATGTAGGCTGGTCCAGTGATAAGAAATAACAGTCATGTCTGTTATGTATAATGGAGTCACAGATCTCCAATAGAAGCCTGAAAACAAAAACTTAAAGAATGCATCCAAAGGGTGTGTGATAAATGAACACCAGCGTTTCCATATAGAAAGCACAAACCCTGTGTCCTCAGTGGTAGTTATGACCCTGGCTGACATACTTCTTTCACAGGCCAACCACATTGTAGACCCCCTCCCTGAGAAACAGAGGGGTTGCTTTCATTGCAAGACAAGCTGAAGTGACAGGGCTGATAACCCTGTGCCTTTGTGTGTCTGGCTGCCAGAATATCTCTGTTTCATTGCGGGGTGTAAAACATGTTGGAGATAACAGCCAATCCCAAACATTCCCCAAAAGAAAAACAAATCCTTCATTTTTTTTCTCAGAAAATATCCTATCTTAAGATAGATTGCATCTACAAGACCACCAAAATTCAAAGAGAGGAACTCTTGTTGTTTTGTAATGTTGTGCCTCTGGGGGTGAAATGGCATTTTGTGACATATATGAAAACATTTTTTGTTGAAAGAGAGAGCAGTCTGGTGTGTGTTTGTGTTTTATAGAACATAAATGTTACATTAGGGTTTTTCTGCTTTTTAAATGCTTCATGCTGGTTCATTTTGAGTTGTAAACCTCATAAAACTGACTGTAGTTATGCATTTCATGAACTATACATGTGATTCTATGCTAATTTAAAACCTGTATGTGTTCTGCCCAAGTTGATTGTAGAACATGAAAAGAAAGAAACAGCACAGTTTATGGTTTGTAGTGCTGAGGTGGTTAGTCTTAGTGTAAGAGATTTTAAGATGTTTTATGAAATATTTAAGGAGTACAGTGAGTTGCCCCAGTTATTTTTTTTAAACTGGGATCTCAAACAAAGCAGATCACCAATGGGCAAATTTTGATCTTGAAAAGATGCCAAATCAACCAGAAAGTCTATAGTGATTTGACAAGGGACTTCAAAGTAAACATGGGGTTACATGAGTTAGGCAGGAAGTTTTGTAGTATTTATCTGTGGTTAAAGAATTTCTTTGAAGAAGAGTATAATTGATCTACTTTCATTTGTCCTATGTAAATAATAGTACAAACTAAAGTAAAGTGCTTGGCAAATGTAAAGTTGTTTCAGATAAATTTACCTGCAATTGCTAGAGTGTAGCTTAGAGCAGGACAGAGCAAAAAGCAAATACTAAGATCATTAAGCATTAAAAATAAGATTGTAACACAGGGAAACACTGTATGGTGAATGCATCCATCAGGAAGGGTACTCCTATATGATAAATATATGATCCTTAGCTTTGGAAATAGGAAGACAATGATGGGTAGAAGCAAATGCAGTAGTGTGAAAAAGAAAGGTTTCAGAGGTCACTTTGACTAGCCAAAACCAATTAAATGCAAAACAAAAACAAGCTTAATATACTTTATGGTGTTCTATAACCTTGCATGTTTTGCTCTTACCAACTTACTCTCTAGATGCAAAAAAACATCAAAACAGCCCTTTAATGAGGCTGTCAGATCTGCCGCTGCAAATACATTTGTTTGTGATATATTAATTACCCAAATTCTTGCTAGATTTTCTTTTGGCACTACAAGCTTTCATATTCTCTTTTGGCCAGCTTATACTAGTTGACTAATACTGAATTTGGATTTCACACCAAAGTTGACCAACTTTCCAAACCCAGAGAATTGATGTATTATCGCAAAATGACCACAGCATAAAAGCAGAATCAATTTGTTTTCTTTTCATTTATCACATGGAAAAAAGTTACTCATTTAATGGTACACTGAAAAAAAATCAAAGCCATTCTGCATCCTCAAGAGGTGGCCCCAACATAAACAGCGATCTGTTGCGCAGCAGTGTAAACTTCCTTTTGCTTGCTCTGATGCACACACTTCCTGAGGGGATTGAGTGATGCACCAGACTGAACCCCATTTCACCATAAAGGGCTGAAAGCATTTCAGTCACTAGGCAAATTTAGGCCAAATGCTGATCTTGCTTTCCTGTCTGCATGTAGCTGTATGTAAAAATTAAAGATAGTTTTAACATGTGGAAAACAAGCAGACATGAGCACTTGAGGAGCCTGCATATATTAAGTGCGTAAAACTAGGCTAACCACCATCAGCCAGTCATGTTATATTTACTGTATATATATCTATATAACTATATACCTATATCTATATCTATCTATCTATCTATCTATCTATCTATCTATCTATCTATCTATCTATCTATCTATCTAGATAGATAGATAGATAGATAGATATAGATATATAGATAGATATATAGATGTAGATATTATTTGTAAGTGAGACTTTAAATTTAATGAACAATATTAAATCTATTTGTGTATGACCAATAAAGAGAAAACTTTAAACATACATTTTTCTGTAAACAAGCTACAAATTCTAAAACATAGATAGTTCACACACTTCTTCAACCTCCTTTTTGATGTAGAAAATTAAGAGTTTACAGGGAGTTTGACCTTTTCTCAATAAATTATGCACCACTTTCTCTTGATCTGATTAAACATTTGTGTTACATTTTGTCACAATAAACATTTGAATGGTTGAGTTACAGTGACCTGGACCACTGATCTTTGTCTACCAAATTCTGATCAGTTAATCTTTGATTCCAGGGATATTTGTGACAGTTGTAATGAAATTTGCTTTATGTGTTCAGAATACAGTATGCAGTTTTGTGTTCATGGGAAGCACTGGATAGACAGAATGACAAAATAACACAACTGTTGCCAGCGTAGAGGCTGAACAATATCTAACAGTTTGTTGCCGATTGCCAGGTGTTAACGACATGCCAGAAGCATTCCTCTTGGGATGGCAATGCACAGAAATTCATAATTCCTAGTGGATGAATCCTAACAACTTTGGTTATTCCTTGACTTTTGTAAAGCCACCACATAGTTAGCAGATTTAATAAAATAATGTAATAGCAGCTACTAGATGGATTACTGCGACATCTAGGTATGCATAGTTATGGTTCCCAGGATTGTTACCAGTAACCAAGAAACTAAGAAAACCAGAAAAAAGTTGAGAAAGTAAAGGTACTTAAAGGTAAACACAATAAATAGCAAATGCCACCACAAACACAGCAAATAGCTGAAATAAGTTGTGTGGCTCCATACAGATTCTTTGGATCTAAAATTGCGTAAAAACAACTCTTTTGATAATAAAGACTACTGACCTCTGTTCTAGTTTATTTTGAATTCTTTTTAATTTCTAATTTTTAAGCTTGTATTCAAAAACTGTATTGGTTTACATATTTGCCCTGCAAGCGAAAGGTTAATGGTTTAATTCCCATTGGGGACACAAGCTGTGTGGGGACACTAAGGAGGTTGTGTCAGGAAGGGCACCTGGCATAAAACTTCTGCCAAATTACTGATGTGGATTAATCCACTCTGATGACCCTTTTGGGGAAATATAAGGGAGCACTCAAAGGAGAATTATCATTATATATTTTTTAGAAATTTTAATTGAATCATTAGTGGAAGTGTTTATTTTTATATGTATCTTTTAATGTGGTCAGCCATACTCTGCTCAAATTAAAGCAGCCAGTAAAACATAGGTTTATACCCTCCTACTGTACAGAGTCACTGCGATATCACCCATTTATTTGTGAAACTGCATGGATAGTATTTTAGTGCCCCCATGTTGGGCCAGAAATAACCATATTTGGGCAAGAGAGAGGACTTTTAAGTTATTATCTAACATTAACAAGCCTTGTTGGCAAGCTGCATGCATAAACTCTATGAGTGGATTTGGACACAGATAATTAGAGATAACATAAATACTGTAATTTGTTTGTATTTTTATTGGCCAGATGGCTGCATTTAAAATGCCCTTAAGAACATTAATAGCAAACCACAATAAGAGGTCCATTTTTCACAACACAAACTAGTGGAGGTGATGCCTAGATGAAAACAAGTGGCTTCAGCCACCTGTGTCTGCACACCTGCCACTGGAAACCATCATGCACCTGATTTTAAGCATTAGTAAAGTTTAAACAGGTTTATTATTAAAGAAAATACCCTCCTGTACATTTATTATAGATGGGTATATTTGCTATAGAAACCAAAACTGTTTTTTTTTTTTCTTTTTGCAAGGCTCCAAACTTGCGTCTTTTTCTTGCTGTAAATCCCACTCAAGCTAACTTCATGTGGCCACTGGAGGAACTACAGTTTTTGGCTTTTTGCTGTTGGATTCATTGCTCAGCCCCAGAGGTTTCCACTTGCTCATTTCCCACAATGTCTTGTGTTAAGATAATGTTCCTCTCAAATAAATGATGTCAACAGTTGATGTTTTCTAAGAAACAAGTCTGTTACTTAACTGTTATGGTGAAGGCAGATTATCTAGCTGGTCCCACTAATTCAGTGTGTTTTACAGTTTATTTTTGATTTCCTGCACCATGACTAGAGATTATTATCTTTGATGGCAGCAGCCCAACTGCAACAAAGCCATAACTATGAAAGTCCCCAACCTTAGCACCCTGAGAAGCATTATAGGCAGTCTGAGAGGTCATAGCACTGCAGAAATGGAGACATAATTGGGGAACAGTAGATATTTGTGAGTTTGAACCTCCTGGGTGGGGGGGCTGGAGAGGAAACTACACAGATGGAGGCCAGAGTTGGGTGGCTCACATCCTACTCAGTGTTTGTCCTGTTATTGCAGTCTACGCCAACACACACATGGGATCCTGATTGGGGATAATGTCTGGGGAATCATCTCGAAAAGCCTCTTTTTTAAAGCTCTGCTGCATATGGAAAATTTTACACCCTCACAAGCATCTCATGAAGAAAAAAGCATGGAATGACACTTAGGAAGCCACAGAATTTTAAGAATTATTGTAAAATTTGGTCATTGGGGGTGACTTTGCCACAAAGTCTTGTAAAACTCACATAAAAGAGTATAATTAGAAAGATTTTTGTTCTAAACTGTCATCTGGTAACTACAAAGGACCCTAGATGCAATGTTAATGCATGACTTGGCAAGTGCAAAGATCTTAAAGGCTTTGAAGACCCTCCGATTGATGTTTGCCATTCCCATATATGATATCCCTCTGTGATTATTTGCCTGGCCTGTATCATGTTATTTCCAGGCTGTTGCTGAGCGCAGAGGCTAAAGTTGGCTGATGTCATGTTTTTCATGGCTGAAACAGGGACACCATCCTCAGATGTTAAATATATCGGGAGAGTAAGTAGAGCTCTTAAGCGGAGTGTGGGACACGACAGGGATACGTGGTCAGGACATGAATTCTCAGATGTCTGCTAAGTACTAACACACCAATGCCCCCTGATATATCATTGTATCCATGAAGTATTTTGGTGCAATCACAGGAAAAACTATTTCAGGATGGTATTCACAACACACAGACTACAAAGGCAACATCTCCATGTGCACTTTTCCTGGATATGTGACTATGGCCATGTTGCCTGAACAGAGGTCATGCTGATCCAGGTCAGGCAAACTTTGGCCAAGACCAACGAAGCAGCGGAGATGACCTGGGAAATCAGGATCTTTCCGTCAATACCAGAGAGACAAAGAGATGTCAGAGGAGGATGACCCTTTCCTGCTAATCAGAGGGACCGACTCCTCCCTCCACCTCTGCTCAAGTCGTGATGTTTCCATGTTTGTGTTGGCTTGTGGAGGCCTGACGGTACCTGTATCCTTTTTGGCATAAGTCGGCGATACAGAGCCTTATCTTCTGTCTCTGCATGGAATATAGAGAGGAAATCAGAGATTCATCAGTTAAGCGTGTTTATCATTCCCAATATTTTGAGTCCTTTTCTTGGTCTGTTCTGTATTTTTTCCTTTTTTCTGCATAGAGCTCAAATAATTGTTGAATAAAGACTACTGTAATCATTTAGTTTCCTTTCACATAGCTTTTACCCAAATTCTTGTACAATATAATCCAAAGACAAAATTATTGTAAGCAACAACTCCTCATATAAACAATTCAGGCTTAAAATTATCCTTATCTCCCTCCATGTATTTTCCTTTTTAGCCATACTGGCACATGGCTCTAGTTATAACAATGTCTGTCTGTAAGTCAGTCGATCACTTTGGTCTAAATTTGAATATCTTAATAACTATTGAATGGTTATGACATTTTGTTGAGAAATTTCAATGTAACATGCCAGAGGCTGTTCACCTTGGAGATGTATATATGTGTGTATATATATGTATGTGTGTATGTATATGTGCACTAGTACTAGTATGTATATGTCTGTCTGTCTGTCCATCCATCCATCCATCCATCCATCCATCCATCCAGCCTCATGGGGTGGCCACCATAGCTCTTAGCATGCAGGCTCTTGAACTCAATAAACTGAAATGTCCTAAATTAAGAAGTTAGTGTGATCAATTTTTGAACAGGAACAATACTAGCCTGTGGCATTTAAATTATGCTCAACAGGTACTAAGGGGTCCAAAGTGTGTCAAAAATTCCCCCACATGGTTACATCATCACCAGCCTGAACTCTTGATACAAGACAGGATGGATCCATGCTTTCATGTTTTTTAGGCCAAATTCTGACCCTACCATTTAAATGTTGCAGCAGAAATCAAGCACAAATCCGGAGTGGCACCCCTAAGGCAGATGGTTGATGCACAGCACTACCTTCTGGCAACTCCTGCAGCGGACCTGGCTCCAAATGTACCGGTTCACCCGTTCCTTTGGGCCTCGCCAGTGACGCCGAGAGGGGGATACTGATGTTTGGGCAGCCCAGTTTCTCCATACCCTTGCCCAGGCCTTTAGTGTGAACTGGAGAGGACACTTTGGAGTTCCCCAGCTGAAAACATCTCCAGACATTAAAGTTTCTTATTATAGTGACTGTTTCTTGGTAAGGATTTAGTATCATGTTTGTCTGGTCTGCAGGAAAGTATATGAGAAAAACATGCACGCAAATATTTTTCCTAAAATGAAATATAAAAATAAATAAAATCCATGGAAATTAACTCCCTCTTGAGTAGCCACAACGTTAAATAACTATTAAACAATGTAATGCCAAGAAGCTTTTTAATTTGCTTTATTACGTTTACATTTGATAGTGTGAACATGTTTTGTGGCTGGATTCCATCACTGTTGCAAACTGGAGGTAATTTTGATTTAATCCTTTGGGTATCTGCCTGTTTTCTTTGGATCTGTCTTACTGCCAAGTTATATTTCCTGTACCTGCAAAAATACTCAAAGGTAAACCTGATCTTACTGCTGATTCTGAACCAAACTGTAGTATATCTGTTACCAGAAGCACAATAAAGCGTTGTTTTGTCAGAAATCCCACTGCCTAAAGTGTCATTTTATGTCCCAGACAACAGACAGCTTAGTGATGCAGCAGGCTGTCATGGCAACCATAGTTGTCTGTTGTGTTGGTTGTGTCAGAGATCCGCCCTTTTGCCCTGACCCTTTCCCTTGGTGGTGGCACACTTTCCCTGGGGGATTTCACATACAACATCTGCCCTGTCCCCCCTCAATAATCCACCCATTCCAAAAGCCAGTGACTGGACTGGCTTTTCTCAATAAAGACCATCCACACACACCTGCTGAGAGGGTTAGAGGTCATTATCCCAGCAAGGACATGACCTGCAGGGCTCCAGCCCGCATCCACTATAACACATAGCAAGGGAGAAAGAAATGAAGAGAAGAAAATGCATTCTTTTCATTTTGCTTAAAGCGATCAATGACACAGATCAAAGCAAAGCCTTTTTCTCAGAATGCTTTCTGAGAACACAAGTTGTTCTGATTTTATAACACATTACAACAGCTTCTGAAAACACTTTCCCTTTTCATGTTCCCAGGTCGCGGTGTCTGGATGAACATTCATGTGACTGCTGTGGAGACAGAAGGAGAAGGAGTTCCCAGTGGCGTCTGTTCGGGTTTTCTACACTGCCTGCTGCCTCATCGGGGCCTAAAGGAATCACCCGGCCCTCATCAATCTGCTTCCACATTCCACAATAGCGACAAAGAGACTCCACTCTCAGCGGCAGATGGCTTCGCCTCGGGCTAACCACGCCAAGCTGCCATTGTTTAGAGCCAAGGATTTGATGCAGAGACCTTTGTTCCTCCTCCTTCGGTGTCCCAAAAAGATACTGGGACACAGAAGTGGATTTTAAACCTTCTGGATGTAGTGACATCCAGAAAGTGTCCAATAATTAATGTATATTTTCACAAAAGTTGTACTGCATGCTGTTATACATAAGTAAACCAATTATTTATAATATACTGTCGGTAAATAAAATGAAATGCTGATGCTAGGACAAAAGGCTGTGATCTCTAAGGATTATCCTGGTTCCCACAGGAATACAGGAGGTAAGCGTGGCCCCAACAGGGAAATAGCAGCAAGCTCTCACAGCTTGCTTTCACACTAGAAGCCTTGTTTTCTCTTGTTATCTCAAACCAAAGCCAAAATAAGGCACTCTTTCAAAAGTAAAAAAATAAATATACAATAAGATGTAATACTGGGGCCAGAATCAAAGCTATCACTAGTTTTATCATTATTACTAACAGTTAATAACAGGACATTACAGTAATTTAATTGGATTCCAGAATGCAAGTTCTTCAAGATTCAAGATTCAAGAAGGTTTTATTGTCATTTCAACCACATATAGCTGACGCAGAACACAGTGAAATGAGATAGCGTTTCTCCAGGACCTGGTGCAACATAAACATATAACAGGAAGAGTATCAAATAGGAAAGACAGAGCTAGGACTTGGGTTTTTCTTCCCCTTTACTTCCTAGCCACAAAAATTTAAAAATAATTTAAAAATAGATAAAGTGTCATGCGTGCAATAGTTGCAAACAGTGCGAAGATCACCCTTCTACATCTAAAACAGATAAACATAGTGCAAAAAATCGACACAGTGCAAAAAAAAACAGTACACCAAGAAAGGTACAAAAGAAAATACAACACAAGAACACAAGACACTAGCGCCGAAAGAAAAAGAAAATGAAGTGATGTGCAGTAGCAGCGGTTGCAAATAGTGTGTGTGTGTGTGTGTGTGTGTGTGTGTGTGTGTGTGTGTGTGTGTGAGAGTGGGTGTTGAGGAGCCTGATGGCTTGAGGAAAGAAACTGTTATACAGTCTGGTTGTGAGGGCCCGAATGCTCCAGTACCTCTTCCTAGATGGCAGGAGGGTGAAGAGTGTG
>VUQH01073643.1:4708-20661 GCA_015106775.1 Etroplus canarensis
TAAAGGAGCACTGGGGATGCCATTTGCATAACTATTTTTAAATGCTTGTAGAACTGCAAACAAATTAGACAGAGCACTAATTCCTTTTGCATGTAAAAGCAGAGGAGTTACACTTACATATCATGCATGCAGCGTGTCCCAGAGCACCGTTTCCTTCCACTGATGTGTTTGCTGAAATCAAGTAAAAAGCTTAATAATCCAGATGCAGATGCTTTATTGATCTGATCAGCTGTTCATTGCACTCTTCTACATTGGAATATACATCATCACGCTGTCAACATGAACTATCAGGTGGTTTTACCTGTATGTGCACCACTCACTGCTACAACAGGAAGTGATGTCATTTTCCTGGGAATTGTAGTTTTGAATTGTAGTCCTGTCATAACTCCACTTCTGCCATTGAACAGTAATGTTTGACTTTGTGTCTTTTTGCAGGTTATGAACATGAGTGTATTTCAAAAATGAACTTATGAGACACACAAACACATTTTCTGTGGTTTGAAAGCATTTTATGCAACTTTTCTTCATTTACACTTTTGAGGGATACAGCTGTGACATTTCTGTATGTAGAAAAACGTGGTGGCAACAATCAGGGACTGGATGCAAAACTAGACACAACGCACAGGGCATAACTGGTTACCAAAGTAAAACAGGAAGTGAGAAATAAGACACAAGAGGAACACAAGAGGATGACACGTAGGAAACTAATAAACTAAACACAGGAAAGGACCAGAACTGAGACTCAAAGGTGCAACAGGAAAGTTGTTGCGCCAGACTGGATACAGGGAGACATGAGGAGGACAATAAACTAAACTCAAGGAAACAAACACAGTTATACTCAGAAGGTGGTCACTAGAACTCAAATGCAATATGCAGAATTGGAGGGCAAGATAAAATAAAATGTAACTCGAACAGAAACTCAAAACTCCAACTGAAGTATGAACCATACTAAACATAGGCAGGGCTGGAACTAAGACTCAAAAAACATACAAAAATAGATTTCCAAAACCCCAGACCATGACACTTTAAGGTGTGCACTTAGACACAGTCAAGCAGAAACAAAAAAAGCCTTCTACAGATATTTCCACTGCTCCAGAATGCAGAGGCGGTGGTAAGGCTTGCATGCAGCTCCTCAGCCATGGTAACCCATAAAGCGTGAAGCTTTGACACACAGTTTTGGTGCTGATGTTAATGCCAGAGGTGTTTTGGAACTCGGCAGTTATTGAATCAGCAGAGCGCTGGCAACTCTTATGCTCTTTGCAACCCCACACTTGGCAACCCCTCTCTGTAATTCGACGTGGTGTGTCATTTCATGTCTGAGTTACTGTGGTTCCTAAATGCTTCCATTTTGCTATAATACATATTACAGCTGATTGTGTAATATCTAGCAGCGAAGAAATTGGGTAAAAAGGCAGATAGCTGCCCGATTTTATACACCTGTGGCAGTAGAACTGAATGAAAAACCTTAAGTTAACTGATAAAGTTCAGTCATTGTTTTTCAGTGGAGGAGAATCATTGCCAATAAATACATTTGGCACATAATACTGCGTTTCTGTATTCTGAGAGTGCTACTTTATTTCAGGAAAGGTTATATATAATGACTTTTCTGTGGCTCCAGTGGGAGCTGTGTGAAGTTTGATAAATGTCCTCAAGTGTCAGTATCGGTTGGGGTTGAAGACTAAAAGGAAAAAAAGGAAAAGAAAGAGTGTATGAAGTCAGAGGGAAGTGAGCTTAAAAGAACTCTGTAACTCACTTCTCATTTCTGCTACTGGCTAGTGGTTTGAGGCTGCTGCTAGCGAAATAAACCCAAATCGCCAATCAACCCACAGAGTTTGCAAGTTGAATTATAAATGACGCTAAAACAAAACCGCCAGGCCACTGGCATGCCATTTATAAGTGGCACACAGCAGCAGTGTATTGTATGGTTGCCTCTGTGATTCAACCAATCATTAATCTTAATGACTACACAAATAAAGCAAAATTAAAATAAAGCACTTCCTCAAATGGCCACCTGCTGGTCCCAATGCGAGGCAGTCTCCACGAGCATCCATGTTAAAATGTCCAACTTTACAGTGATTAACATGATTACAGCCTGGTGCAAAAACTAGATTTGTTCCCTGCTGATTTCCTTATACATGACAAATGCAGTGAGAGTGAATTTTCATTTAAAACAGTGTGGCTGGTTTGAATCTACACACTTAAAGTACTGCATGATTAAATGTGTAGCCACCGTGATGTCACCGACTGGTTTCTGGGCATTTTGTTTTGGGTCCATCATGATGTTTTTTGGAGGCAGAAGTTACCTTATTTAGATAAGTTTGGTGCTTAATCATCAGCTAATAGAAGCATGCCTGGTTAGCAAGCTGCATCCATAAACTGAACGGGTCCAACGCGGAGACAATCATACCTGTTAATTCATCCCCTTGGTGAAGGGATGCACCTTGCTAACCAGGCCGCTGGCATTAGCTGAAAAGTTCAGCACTAACCTCTGGTCACTTCTGGCTCCAAAATAACTCAACAAAGTGGCAGCTAGCCAAGCAGCGTGTGATATCATGGCCATCATGGTGTCCAGTTTTACTTTCAGTCTCGCTCCAACTCACATACAGTTAGGTCTATAGGTTTTGGGACAATGGTACATTCTTTTGTAATTTTGCCTCTATGCATTATCACAGTAGCTTTTAAATCAAGAAGTGCAGACTTTTAAGTTTATTTCAAGGGACTTGACAAAACAATCACATTGACTGTTTAGGAATTACATCCATTTTTATATACAGTCTACCATTTACAGGAGCCTAAAAGTAATGGGACAAGCCAACATAATTTTAACTATAAAGAATATTTTTAACTCTTCAATGAAAATCCTTAGCAGTCAGTGCCTACCTGAAGTGTAGAACCCATGGACATCAATAAATGATGTTTCCTCCGTCAAGTTGCTCTGCCAGGCCTTTACTGCAGCTGCCTTCAGTTGCCGCTTGTTTGTGGGTCTCTGCCTTTAGTTTTGTCTTTAGTAGCTGAAAAGCTGCTCTGTTTGGTTGAGATCAAGTGACTGACTTGGCCATTGAAGAAAATCCAATTTCTTTACTTGAGGGCTGCTTTTACAGCATGCTTTGGGTCATTATCCATTAGCACTTTGAAGCGCTACCTGATCAGTTTTGCAACATTTAGCCAAATGTGAGAAGAGCATAAAGCCCTGCATATTTCAGAATTCATCCTGCTACTTCTATCAGCAGTAACCTCATCGATAAACGCTAATGGCACCCATACAAGCCCATGCTATAACATTACCTCCACCATATTTGACAGTTGACAAACTGTTCATGTTGGTACAAGTTCATCGTGGTTTCAGTTTTTCCAGAACTGGACAGGCTCTTTAAGAATTTTTATTGGCAAAATCTAATTTGGCCTTCTTGCTCTTGAATTCACCTTATTGTAAACCCACTCTATTTAATAGAAATAGGCTGGTAATTATATAGCATTGTTTCACTCTAACTACGCACTTTTAGCACATTCTAGCTTTCATGCACACACATTAAGATGGCTGCATTGGGATCAAGTTAGGACTCAGTATCTTGACTGAGGACATGTGGGCTAGCAACCAACCTTCCAGTTGGTAGAAGTTCTGCTCTACTTCATGAGCCACAGCACCCGCAACAGGGCTTACATTCATGAAAGCATTTCTTGATTGCAGAGTTTCATGATGATACGCCCACCTCCTCACAGTGTTCTTGACTTGGCTACTGTAGATGTCGTGAATGAGTTTTTCTGTTAAGAAAAGGAAAAAATGACGTAATCACCCACTTTAGTTGTTCTACTGATTTCAGGGGAAAATGACTCAAAAGCAGACAACAGCTTGAAGCCGAGTTTCACAGTTTAAAATTCAGTTCAATTCAATTCAGTTTTATTTATATAGCCCCAACTCACAACAAAAGTCGCCTCAAGGCGCTTCACGCTGTAAGGTAAAGATCCTACAGTGTAAACAGAAGATACCTGATAAACAACAACAGAGAGGGCCAGGGAAGAACAAAAAGTCTAAAGACCACAAGCAACAAATAACACTGGGGGCCAGGAACGAACTGCGTTTCTGCAGGGGTGGGGGCGGGCAGCTCCAACAAGTTTGGCTGAGCACTGAGCATGGGCTTCTGCCAAGGAACTGCAGACGCACCAAGACCTGATACAAGAAGACAAAAAGGGAGCTGAATCGACAAAAAAACGGACTGAAGCATGAAGCAGAGCAATGACTAATTACCGCAGTGAATAGTTGACATTCTGGCAATGAGCTGATGGTTGGCCAGTTCTTATATGGGTGAGGTAATGAGTAGATGCACAAGTGCGTCGGCTGCTTCCCATAGGCAGGCGTGGGCTGTGAGCGCAGGAACCAAGACAGTGTTCCATCTTCTTCCAGGCCTCTTGGTGTTGCTGAGCTGGCCAGTGCATTTCTTCTTTTTAGGAATGTGCCAGATTGTTGTTTTAGCCACTCGTAAAGTCTTTGCTCTCTCTCTGATAGGTTTAGCTTGGTTTTTCAGCCTAAAAATGGCCCCTTTCACTTGCATCAACATCTCTTTGGACCTCATACGGAGAGTTTTAGTGAACAGCTACCAAATGCAAGTTCAACTCTTGGAATCAACTCTAGGGGGGGAACAGGCCTCACCTGGCCATCAAACTACTTGTCAGACAACCGTCCCATTACTTTTGAGCCTCTGAAAATGTGCAACTAGGCATAAAAATGACGGTAATCCCTAAAATTCCTAAACAGTCGTGCACTTCTTTTGTCAAACTCCTTGAATTAAGGCTGAAAGTTTGCACTTCAATCACATTTTGCTTGTTTGATTTAAAATCTGCTGCGGTGTCGTACAGAAGTAACATCACAAAATAATGTACCATTGTCCCAAAACTTATGGACCTAACTGTAGCCAACGGGAAACTGTGTGCTCTGAAATCAAAGTGGTGTCAATAGAACGCTGATTAGCTTTTATTTCAGGAGAACCCAGTATTAGTATGAAGGATGACGCAGAAACCCAGCTCAACGCACGTCATAAATGTTTAGATCTTTAAAGGTGAAGGACAGCTTAACAGCAACCATCAGTTACCACAAGTCACTGACTGAGTTTCAGTGGAGATTGATTCTTGGAACCTAATGTATGAAATTGCAGCAGTTGGGTCAGTGATGGAAAAATGTCGAGAATCGATTTGGTGAGGTTTTATGATCTCAGATAAAATGAAACTCTTGAGGCTGGACTGTTTAGGCCTTGTGCCAGAGGGGAAGGGGGGAAAAAAAAGACCCTTTTATGAGTCAGTGTGAGGGCCGGTATCTGTTTGTGCATCTGTATGATTTAGAATCTGGGTTTGCTTTGACTTTATAAGGGGCCACCACTCTGTCCTTCTTGTAAGAAGAAGACAGAAGAAAGCTTTTGCTGGCAGTTGGATTTTTAATACTTCAGAAATGCAGATGCCAATTTGTGTGATGAGTTTCTTCTCAGAACAAATATTTTGTACTTGCAGTATGGTCCTGAGTCTCTCTGTGTGCCTGCCTGCATGTTTATGCATGTGTTTATATGGATTTTAGTGTCTAATTGGATTTACGATGCACTGCTGAGCGAAACGGTGCCATCTACATGACTGACGTCCACCATCGGCGCTGGGTTTGGACCCAGTTCCCTCCCACAGCCCATCTGCACCTCTCATCCTCTCCAAAAGCCATCATAATCCCACCAATCCCACAGCCTCTCGCCGCAACTCCCTCCTTTCTGGCAGCCCTACCCTCCACATTAGGATTTGGAACCAGGCTGGAGGCTCCTCTTTCTCCCCATTACCATCTCCGAGGAAGCTGATTCTCTCCTGTCAGTGTGTCATTTCCTCGTCACCACTGCGAAATGCGGCGGCAGCCCGGCCGCCAGGGCCGAGGGACAAGGCTTCAGGGAGGCGGGGGGGTAATTCAGTCACAGGCAAGAGGTTGCTTTTATTGGTCCTCGGGGGCCTGTTTCAGCTTCCGTCTTCATGTGTGTGCTATTACAGAAAAAAAAACACCCAAAGAGTGGAGGAAAAAATACTGATGGGTTTCTACAAACTGTGATTTCACACAGCTGATGCTGGTGGGCAGGGAAGAAAAATGTGGAAAGATAAGCTGATAGCGGTGGTGTATAAAAATAGCAGGTGGATTCTGGTCGAGCAAATAAGTGTTAAACCAAAAAGACATAAATTGGACACTTCCTCTGTGTAAGACTTTTTCTTTTTCCACAGTGCTGGGTTTTTACTTTTAACAGAGTTTAATGTGGCATGCTTTTTTGTTATCTTGGGAGACGAATCAGTACTGTTCAATTTAATGCACTGATTTTACGCTCAAATTTGCTGGTGGTCTGCTGTTGCTCTCTGCTTTCACACAGCTACTCTCCTCTGCCACACCTTCCTCTGGCTTTTAAAGAGAGTTAGCAGGTTATGAAAGCATGCTGGTCCCAAGGCATCCCGGGAGATCGGCACAGGGAGCATTTCACTTGTCCAACATGTCGTAAAACAGATCAGGCTCCATGTAAGAATGTACAGTTACCAGGTTACTACAGTGCATGTAAACCCATTTTCTGATTAGTCATGCGGCTTTGTTCCTGTGAGTAACATGCATATTTATGCTGTGTTTGTGGCAAAATTATTACCACTGGGTATATGTGAGGGGCTTTTACAGAAAGGCAAGCAGTGGAGATAAAAGTAAACAAAATAAAAACTAGAATAAAATTTAGAGCATTATTCAAATCTAAAAATTAATGCAAACGCTGTGGTATGAGATGGCAAACGCCCGCCACATCTGTCCCTGTGGAAGTGGAGCTGAGACAGATGCTTTGAGAAGTTGTTCAGTTGCATGTCCAGTAACTGGTGCAGAGGGTGGTCAGGACCATTAATTATCTAAAGCCTTTCGCCGCTGCCACAGTTATTTGGATGACCTCTGCGTCAGCTGATTAAGTGATGCAAATATTGTGTTGATTCAAAACTGGATCCAAACAGCAGCAGGAATTGCAATTTCCCACTATGAGTAATATGGATGGATTCCAGAGCGAGCAGTTCAAGTTTAGGAACACAGAAACAATCTTCTACAGCAACATGTCTTGGATTACACCACTTTCATGTCACAGTTAGTGCAATCCCTCCACATTTCTTTTTACTGCTCAGATTAACCCCCTCATCCACCCGAAAAGTCTTGAGGTCGGGCACAATCATGCTGCAGTCTGAGAAGTGTGAGCGTGGTGGCATCTTGCTGCAGTGCTCCATGAAGCACATTAAACTACACTCACTCTCTGGTCTAAATCTGCTCATTGAACTTGTCTATATTATTGCCTAAATACCTCACAGGAGTAGTATCTTGCACTCTGGTCTCCTGCCAATGAACACATGTATATCCACACTGCACATGCTCAAACAACCAAAAAAGCTGCTTCAGTGACTCCAGTCATGAGACATGTCCATGAAAATGACAGAAACTATAGATTCTGATGCATCATAGTCAAGCATATAAAAGCTCCAAAGACAAAAGCCATCTGCTGCTACAAGATGGCAATAATACAGGAATGATTCTAACAGGCAACATGGGATATTTAATTATTCACATTGTTTGAGATCTAAGGACAGAGATTGCTTTCGTTTTGGAGTTGTATTAATTGATGTCTGCTTTCAGATTCCAACTGGCAAGAACTGCTTTAAAAAGTTTAAAAGTTTTAAAAAGTATTCAAAGCCCCAAAGGTTGCATTACAACCTGTAATTTTAATAGAGTAAAATCAAAAACTGGTGCATGCATATGTATTCACCCACATAAAGTCAGTACTTAGTAGAGCCATATTTTGCAACAGTTACAGCTGCAAGTCTCTGAGTGTATGTCTCTATGAGCATGGCACATCAAGCCACTGGGATTTTTGCTTATAGTTCAAAGCTAAACTTCTCCAGCTCCTTCAAGTTGGATGGGTTCTGCTGGTGTACAGCAATCTTTAAGTCATCCCACAGATTCCCTGTTAGATTGAGGTCTGGGCTTTGACTGGGACAGTCCAACACATTAACACAATTCCCCTTAAACCACTCCAGTGTTGCCTTAGCGGTATGCTTTCATTGTCCTGCTGGAAGGTGACCCTTTGACCCAGTCCCAGATCTCTGGAAGACTAACAGGTTTTCCTCAAGAACTTCCCTGGATTCAGCAACATCCGTCATTCCTTCAATTCTGACCAAGTTCCCAGTCCCTGCTGATGAAAAGCATCCCCACAGCATGATGCTGCCACCACCATGCTTCACTGTGTGGATGGCAATCTATGGACAGAGACAGTAGTCTCTGCTGTGGAGCACCTTCAGGGTTACCTTTGGTGTCTTTGTTGCCTCTCTGACTAATGCCCTTATTGCTTAGTGGACCGCCCTCTCTTGGCAGGTTTTTTTGTGGTGCCATATTCTTCCCATTTTGTGATGACGGCATTAATGATGCTCCATAAGATATTCAGAATATTTTTGTGTAACCCAGGCCGACTTGTTTTTCTCCGCACCTTTGTCCCTGACCTGTTTGGAGAGCTCCTTGGTCTTCATGGTGTGTCTTGCTTGGTGGAGCCTTTTGATTAGTGGTGTTACAGACCCTGGGGCCTTTCAACACATGTATATATGTACTTAGATCATGTGACATGTGTAGGTCTGTTACATAAAATAAAAAAATCAATTTAAATACAAGTTGTAATGCAAAAAAAAAAAAAGAAAACAGAAAAATGCTAAGAGTGGTGAATACTTTTGTAGGCCACTGTATATGCACTATAGCATGCATCAAAACCATTTATGGGCTATCTCTCATAATGGTAATTAAGCTGTTCTGCTAACAGTGTGTGTCTGTGTCTTCTTTATCTTTTGGCTGCTCCCATTAGGGAGCATCTCACCATCTCACCCTGTCCCTCGCATCCTCTTCTGTCGCACTAACCCTCTGCATGTCCTATTTCACTACTACCTGCCTGGCTGCTCTGTCTTCAAAATCCTGTGTCCAGAATAACTACTGTCCCTCCTCTGCACATGTCCAAACTATCTCAACCTTACCTTGCTGGCTTTGTCTCCAACCTGAGCTGTCCTTCTGATGGACTCATTTCTAATCCTGTCTATCCTGGTCACTCTGCTAGTGTCATAGTCTAAAACATCGTCTTTGTCATTGCCACCCATGTAGCTTGGTGAAAAAAGAAAATGAGTGTGTATCGGGTGGGTAGTGGTTATAGGGGCCAACAGATTGATTTATAATTCTATCACTAACCATGTTCTTCATCTAAATATGAAGTTAAAAATCAGAAATGAAATTTTCTCTGCCAGTAGAGATGACTGAGATGGGAGGATGATCCACCAAGAACCTCTTCTCAAACCCCAGTTGTCTGTCAGCATGGCACATCTTGACTTGGCAAATCTGTCAGATTGTGAGGGCGCCCCTTGTGGACAGCCCTCTTCAGGCCACCTCGCAGATTTTCAGCTGGATTTAGGTCCAGCCCAAGGCATGATGCCGCCGCCACCATGCTTGGAAAGTCTTTCTACAAGATTTTGTAGTGTGTGATGTTGGATGACAGGGCCTGTCTCCTTTCTAGTTAATCCCAAAGGTGTTTGTTGGGGTTGAGGTCAGGGCTCTGTGTGGGCTAGTTAAGTTCTTCCAAACCAAACTCATCCAACCATGTCTTTATTGGAACTTGCCTTGTGCATGCTGGAACGGAAAAGGGTCCTCTCCAAACTGTTCTCACAAAGTTGGAAGAATAGAATTCTCCAACCCACTGTGGTAAGTTGAAGTATTAAGATTCCCCTTCAGTAGGACACTGGTCACTCCCAGTGAAAATCTCAACATCTTTAATTTTGCAACTTCCAGCTCTGCCTCCTGTCTTTTTGTCAGTGCCACCGTCTCCAAACCATACATCATAGCAGGTCTGTGCCAGTCTCCACTCACTCCACCCTGCCTGCACTCTCCTCCTGGAATCAACCATCCAAGGTATTTAAACTGATCCACCTTCACTTCTTCTTGTCCTTGCATCTTCACCATTCCACCCGCCTTCCTCTCATTTATGCGCATGTACTCTGTCTTGCTTCTACTAACTTTCATTCCTCTTCTCTCCAGTGCATACCTCCACCTTGACAACAGTAAGAAATAATACATACTCATAACAGGCTTCAGAGAAAATATGTAGAATTCTGGTTCCTGAATGATTTTTATGGAGAAAAATTACCCAAAAAAATTCTCAAGTTTCATTGTCGCAGTTTTCAGACTTTGAGGATTTGCAGCATCTAAAATAACTCTTGCATTTATAAATTATTAGTTTTACTTAACATAATTACTTGTGTAATTAACATAATTGCAGTTACTTTAGAGCCAGTGAAAATAGATGGACTAAAATTCCTAATACTGCAATTAATGCATTATTTTTCTTAAACCACTCAAATCAAAGCTGAAAGTCTACACTTCAATCATATCTTGATTGGTTCATTGAAAATCCATTACGATGGAGGCAAAGTTTTTCAAAATGTGTCACTGCCCAAACTCTTATGGCCCAGACTGTGTGTGTATTGTATATGGCTACTCAGACCACCTGTGTTCTTGAATTGGTCTTAAAATGTCTTTCAGCAAACAGCTCACTCTTAATCAGCCTCCAGCAAAGCAAAGCCTTTTATTTTCAGCACGGCGCCGCAGGATTATTCCATCCCTTGCTGACAAATAGTCCCGAGCAGCAGCAGTATTATTTCTTGATATTCTGGCTTTAATAGTATCGTGCAGATGCAGTGTCCTGTCCTGTGTGTGTGGACGTTTAATACCGTGTATATCTGTTTGTGTAATGTCAATCCCGAGCTGTGGATCCGCCTGCTCCACCAGCCCTATCATCATTCATCATGGTGCCACATCTCTCCCAGCAGCTGTCCTTTAGGTAGAGTTATTCACTGTGCTCACTGTGCTCATTCTCTGACACTGCTACTGGCGATGGAAACTTGTTTGCAGCACCATCAAGGTGGCACTAGCCTGCTGTGCTTTTCCTTACAGCTAAAGGTGATCAGAAATTCAGGAGATCAGAGTTCATTACTGTAAACTGCTGGCTGCCAAGAGTTCATCCTTTAACGTTGGACCTTAACTCTGAAGCCACTTGTTGGTTAAAAAGAATTTACTTCAGTCAAATAAGTTAATATATTATATTCACTGTAGCAATATTCCATTATTTACACCCTATGGTTTACTAGCTGGTAGAACCACATTTAGAAGCAATAAGTTGAAGCAATCATTGTCTGTATGAATTTTATCAGGACGCTGCTTCGGTTCATTAAGTTTTGTGGGTGTTTGTTTATGCACAGATCTCTTGAGTCAATGGTCCAGTCAGGTCTGGACTTTGACCACCTCGATGCTCCACAGAACGCCACAGGAAATCCTTCCCACCTGTAGACATCGAAATAATGTCCTGCACTGGTACTTACATTTTCGACCCTAACTGAGCGCTCAAAGCGCATTTTACCATAAGTAAACACACATTCATACAGTGCTTTATTCTATCATGCACACATTGCATCAGGAGCAATTTGGAGTTCAGTGTCTTGCCCACGGACGCTTCGGGATGTGGACTGGAAAAGCCAGGGATCAAACAGCCGACCTTCCTGTTGGAAAGCGACCCACTCTGCCTCCTGAGCCACAGCCCTCTTGAACATTACAACTCCTCCCTTTAATACCCGACTATTTCTCTTATGGTCTATAAAGAACTGTTTTCACCTTCGACCTGTAGGTTTATATATTTTTATTTTCCTATCTTTGCTTGTGCTTGGGATCATTGTCCTGTTGCATTACCTAAGTTTTATCTGCCAGGCAGACAGCCTCATATTTGACTCTAGAGTACTTTGGTGTACAGAGGAGCTCATGTTGGACTCATTGACTGCAAGCTTCCCAGGTCCTGTGGCTGCAAAACCAACCCAAATCATCACCCCTCCACCACCGTGCTTGACCATTGGTTTAAAATGTTTGCACTGGATTATGGACAAGCATCTCGACTTTGGTCTCATCTGTCCAAAGGACATTGTCCTGGAAGTCTTGTGGTTTGTTAAGATGCAACTTTGCAAACCAAAGCTGTGCTGTCATTTTTTTTTTTTTAAAGAGAAGGCAACCTCTCCAGAGAAGCCACACTTGTTCAGTCTTTTTCTAATTACACTGTCATGAACTTTAACATTTAATGTGCTAACTGAGGCCTGTAGATGCTGAGATGTAGCTCTTGCATTTTTTGCAAGTTCTCTGAGCATTGCACGGTCTAAATATAGATCTATAATTTATATGGGTGTGCTGGTCTTCAGTAATGGGAGGGAGTTGCAGCGTGAACATGGGAATTTTAGGTTTATTTATGTGTCTGAAGGTAACCAGCGCTATCAAAAGTTTTAATTAGTCAGGAACACAGAACTAGGAGCGGAAACTCTGAAAACATATGAGCCACAGCAACAGAAGGAGAACAAAGCAGCAGAAGACCAGCGAGAAAGCAAATATGTGTGATAAAATATGCAAATGATGCAATCTGTGCACAAAAACAAAAAATGACACATTATAAGATATCGAGATCTAAAGCACACTCTGTTGCTCTTTAACTGCAAAATAAGCAGCCTGTTCCCCAAGCTTGTTTGGACTTTAGTGGCTCAGACACATTACGTTAATTTAAAAGCAACTTTGAAAGAGACTTTGGTGAAAGAAAATAAGCTACAGCTCTATTTCTGAGAAAGAATGTTTCAGCTAAGCACTTGTGGCCACCAAGGCTGAGGGGTTTTATTTTAATCGATTTCTTTCCACACACTGTGGTGATAAACCAAATGAACAACTCACAAAATGGCAGCTGATGGTAATTAACACCAAACAGAAACTGCTAAGGAATAGGTAAAGTCTGCACTACGAGGTGTGCAAAAGGCCACCTACACTTACACCTGCGGGAGCTTTTATGGCACCCCATTCTAAATCCACAGTTGGTGCTCCTTTTTGCAGCTTCCATTCTTCTTGGAAGGCTTTCTAAAAGACTTTGGAGTGAATCTGTGGGAACTGTTGCCCATTCACCCAGAAGAGCCTTTGTGAGGTCCGACGAGAGGGCCTGGCTCACGGTCTCTGTTCTAGCTCACCCCCAAAGGTGATAAAGTAAAGGCTCTGTGTGGACCAGTCAAGTCATTCCTCACTGCACTCATCCAACCATGCCTTTATGGACATTGCTAAGTGCACTGGGGCAGTCATGCTGGAACAGAAAAAGAGAGATAAAGACAATACCCGCAGAAAACCTGCGTCAGTTATGGAAGCACAAAACCAGTAGCTGTTTTTTTTTTGTTTTTTTTTTTTCAGGTGTATACTGGCTCTGCCATGTGTAGTACTCTACACCCCCGTTAAACCACCAGGTTTTTCTGATGTAAAACACTGAAACTGTGTTAAATTATTTTAAAACTTTTTCCACATGTAATGCGACCTACAACTTGTACAGTTTAACTAATAAAGAAACAAATCTGTTAGAGGGGAAAATTTAAAAAAAAAATAAGAAAATGTGCAATATGCTGGTTGCGTAAGTGTGAACACCCTACAATACAACTAACACTTTGTTAAAACACCTTTTGCTTTAATTACAGTATTCAGTCTGTTTGGGTACACACCTGCCTCAATTAAAGTGACGCTGCTTAACCCCAAATAAAGTTCAGCTGCCCTCGTGGGATTTTCCTGACAATTACTTAGTTTCATCCTACAGCAAAAGCCATGGTTTCACAGAGAGCTGACAAAGCATCAAAGGATCTTATTGTTCAAAGGTAAAAAATTCCCACAGCTTCACAAGTACCATGAAACACAGTGACATCACTGAAAATTGGACGTCCCTCCATAACCGATGAAAACAGCTGGTCAGGGAGGCTGCCAAGAGGCCTACAGCATCTCTGAAGGAGCTGCAGTACTGGTTGTGTAGAACATGTGACAACAACCTCCTTTATTCTCCATATATCTGGACTATGTGGTAGAGTTACAAGACAGAAGCTTTTTCTTACAAAAAACCCCCCCTAAATAAAAAAACAAACAAAAAAAATGTCTGCACATCATCAGAAAACCATACCCACTGTCAAGCCTGGTGGTGGCAGCGTCATGCTTTGGGTTTGTTTTTCTGCTGCTGGAACTGGGGCTTCAGGCAAGGTGGAGGGACTTATGAACAGTTCCAAACATCAGTCAATTTGGGCCCACAACCTTCAGACGTCTGCTGGAAAGCTGAAGGTGAAGAGGAATTTAATCTTTCAGCACGACAGTGACCCCAAGCATACATCCAAATCAACAAAAGAACGGCTTCTCCAGAAGGAAATGAAAGTTTTGCAATGGCCCAGCCAGAGCCCAGACCTAAATCCAACTGAAAATCTGTGGGGTGACCTGAAGAGGGCTGCGCACAAGAGATGCCCTCACAATCTGACAGATTCGGAGCACTTTTGGAAAGAAGAGCTTCTTTTTCAGCTGAATTGTACAGGTCATAGGTCACATGAGGTCAGATCAGAGAAACCTGGTATTTTAACAGGGGTGTGTAGATTTCCTACATCCACTGTGTTTAACAGGGCCCTTCAGGCGACAGCCTCCCAACATGTGTATCTAGTGTGTCAGTGGATTTCAAAGAGCTGCTTGCCGCCACCATTTTAAAGCTCAAATCTGTCTCTGCCTCTGTCTGACTTCCAGGAAGTTAAACTTTAACAGAGACCAGATTTTATTGCTGCTGCTGTAAATGTTTCACTGCTCTTTTTTTAAAAAAAACACACAACTTCTTTTAAATAATACACTTTTTGTCATTGTTCAACCTTTGCCTCCGCAAACTGGAGCAGACCAGTCAACACTGCGGGCAAAATTCATTTGCTACCCGCTCTGCCTGCCTCCTCCCCCGTTTATTTTTCCAATCGAAGATGTTCACAATGAAGTCACATCAATCATTCAGATGTGTCAGCTCTGTACACAGAAGCCTCGGGCATGATATAAAACATTCTTTCGATGCAATATTCAGTTGGCTTTTCTAGCGGGAGGGGGAGGGGACAGGGAAAAATAAAAACCGACCAAACTCAGCCGCTGTCAAAAAAATTATTCATGAATATCAACATCATGGGTCTTTGCGTGGCTTTGAAGTGGCTTTTGAATGGAAGATATTTGCTGTCCTTCATCCATTCCACTGACGCTCTGTCATGCCCGAACAGCTGCAGGAGAAAAAAGGGAAGGGAAAAAAACTCCGATTAATAGCTAAAGGGCCTCTCGCAGTGTTTCCCTCCCCTGCAATTACTGCAGAGTGTGCTCCGACTGCATCATTGTCTACCTACACTGAGTACTGCGTTTGCTCCTGAGCAGAGGGTCTTTCACCGCATGTTGTGAGAGGGGGTTCTATAGGAGGTAAGGGGCCACTCATTTGCACTAGGAGGTTAAAGTTCACTAATTAAAGTCAGCTAAAGAGGCTTTAACTCTTGGTTTGTACGAAGCATGTTTTTTTACATCGACACAATTTTTGCAATTTTTGCCTCTGTACATCTCCACAGTGGATGTTAAATCAACCACCAAGATGTGATTGGAGTGCAGACTTTCAGCTGTGCTGTGCTTCAAGGGGCTTTACACAACAAATGCATTAACTGTTTAGGAATTACAGCCATTTCTGTACACACCCCCATATTCACAGGCTGAAAAGTAATGGGACGGCTGACTGACGAGCAGTTTGATGGCCAGACGAGGCCCCTTCCTTCAGTATCTCATTAGAAACACGAGAGATAAAAGACCCAGAGTCGATTCCAAGTGCTGAACTTACATTTGATAGCTGTTCACTAAAAATCTCAACAGGTCCAAAGAGAGGTTGATGCAAGTGAAGGAGGCCATCATTAGGCCAAGATGGCAGTGTGAAGGTAGCGCGCGGCCACTCCGGAACCAAGGTGGTGCTTGTACCCCTGTGATTGTCCCTGTTTGACCCGGTTTTGACCCGGTATTCAGGAGTTGTGGACGCTGGGAC
>VUQH01073646.1:0-18824 GCA_015106775.1 Etroplus canarensis
AGTAAAAGGGAAGGTTTACAAGACGGTGGTGAGACCTGCCATGATGTATGGTTTGGAGACGGTGGCATTGACAAAAAGACAGGAAGCAGAGCTGGAGGTGGCAGAACTGAAGATGCTGAGATTTTCCCTAGGAGTGACCAGGATGGACAGGATTAGAAATGAGTACATCAGAGGGACAGCTCATGTTGAGAAGTTTGGAGACAAAGTCAGAGAGGCAAGGCTGAGATGGTTTGGACATGTTCAGAGGAGGGATAGTGGATATATTGGACAAAGGATGTTGAGGATGGAGCTGCCATGCAGGAGGAGAAGAGGAAGACCACAGAGAAGATTGATGGATGTAGTGAAGGAGGACATGCAGAGGGTGGGTGTGAGGGAAGAGGATGCAAGATATAGGGTGAGATGGAGGCAGATGATCCACTGTGGCGACCCCTAACGGGAGCAGCTGAAAGAATAAGAAGAAGAAGTTAAGTACACATTAAAATATTAATTTCAAAAGCAACTTAATTAGCTGGATGGTCTATTGTAGTGTATATATAATTCTTAATGAATAGTCACAGATTTTAACATAATAGACCTGTTTTAGGGTGGACCCTTTATGAAATCTAAAGCGAAGACTCAAGTATGTCAGACAGAATTTTCTTAAAGTAAGTTAAAGATTAGTTTGTGGCAAAGTAGATACATGGAGAAATATGCACAACATTGGTTCAGTCTCCTGTGTAGGGGCAGCCCATCAAATCACCAAGAGACTGAAGCAGTATCATTCAATAAAGACACTGGCAAATTAGGCTGGCTCCCCATGTGCCCATGTAAGATGTAAACTGGTAGGAGATTTGGTTTTATATATGTTTGAGTTCATACAACCCTGTCTTTATTGCGCAGACTCAACAGAGGGTGTCTGACTGAAAGGATAGATATGTAGTCTGTTGCTTTAATGTAAAGGCAGTCATACTATTCAATACATATTTAGAATGAACCCTAGTGTCCCTGTAGTGTAGAGGTTTATGCATTCACCTTACAAGCAAAGGTCCCTGGTTTGATTCCAGGTGGGGACACAAGCCCCTCTCAACATGAAGGGTGTAAAACTTCTGCCAAATCACCAATGTGGATTGATCTGCTGTGGCAACCCACTGAGGAGAATACAAGGGAGCAGCCGAAGGTACGCACGTTTAGAATGAGTCCTGTAAAATGCTGTCATGAAATCCATCACAACAGTGCAGCTAGACAGAGCTCAAAACTCATTTCCAAATGTGCACTATATTATGTAACAATGTCAGAAAATGATAACACACATTAATATTATGACCAGTGTGAAAATTAAAGGGTGCTCGAGCTCTTAAAATGGGTCTAAACTCACCAGTGCTTTGGGGTGACTGCATGTACAAGTAAGCACAACTGACCTGCATGTAGCTGAATTTACAGAAGTCTATTAATTTTCCTTTTTATTTTTGGTTATTTGGTAAATAAAAATGTATTTTAAGCTTAAATTACTTTGTAACAAAAAATTTTAACAAAATTATTGCCAACAAAATTGTTCCATTTTTGTTAGTAAAAATAATTTAAACATTTTCATTATGTTTGTGCTTTTATAAATGTGACATAAAATGGCATTATTGTGATAAAAATGCAACGTTTAAGTGCCAAATAATTGTAAACAACCACTGCAGAGTACGCACCTGTGGTAAAAGATTTTCATTAGTTACATCTTTTGGTAATTTTGATAAACTAATTTATACTGTATCTAATGAGTTGTGTCACCTTCACTTTAAGGCTGCAATGTCTTCTCCATACAGATTTTTTGTCCAGATTGCTCAAAAATGTCTTTTTTCATAGTAAAGGTTGATGAGCTCTGATTTAAATCAAACTTGGTTTTGCTATGGTGGAAACATCTTGTTACACAATGTGATGAAGAACCTAACTTTCTTTGTTTTGTTGGTCTAACATGAGGTTTTAATTACTGATGGTGATTTAATCCTTTATTCAAGTTGACAAATGTGTAACTTCTAAATAACAAAAATGCCTCTGCTCTGCTCTTTATTGAATCATAACATTCAGAATAAAGGTGGAATTATAAAATAGAATAGTCACTGAAGATAAAACCAACGAAAACTTGAATTTCCCAACAATAAAACAAAGCAAAAAATAAATTGTATGAACAATTTACTGTGGAAATAAGCAGAAAAACACAATATATAAATAACATTTTATCACAAGTAGATTTTGACATTATGTTGTCAATTTTTTAAGCTTTTATACAATGTATTTGAACTGGACACATTGGCTCAAAATTTAAATTGTCAGCACAAAACAAACCAATGACCAAACATAATGTATCTTTATTATTATGAGCTATGAGCTACTATGAGCTTCTAAAGTGGAAAAAGTAATATTTTTTCTGTATTACAGTTCATTTTACAATTATGTAGGACTTGATAATTATAGTCCATGATGTAAGAAACATGATATAGCAAAATATACACAATGTACACATATGTTTATTTAACTCATTTACGTTAAGTGAAATTTTTTTAGGAAAGTCATCTGATGCTTCAAAAAATACTTCAATGACATACAATAAAAACATGAGTCAAAAAGTGCTTCTTTTCAGGTAATTGGTCATCCACCAATAACAAAGCTCATTTTGATTTCCTCTAAGAAGTCAAGAAGCACTGGAAGAAGACTTCTAGACAGAAGAAAATCTTTATCGGTGACGATAACAAAACAACTAGAACAAAACCATAGAGGTATGGTTACCTACACTATCTCTAACTGTGACTACATTTAAATATGTTTAATGTCACATTTCTTTTTCAGTATTGCACTGGATTTTTTTTTTCATATCTTTGCAAGTAAGCAGTTCTTTGATGAGTCACATTTGATTAACATACAATAAAATTAAGATTACAAGTCTCATTCGGACCTGTGAAACCATCGTCAATAATTTTCATTTACATTATCTTTCACATTACTGTGTGTCTCCAAATTAGACACGTGACACAAACACAAAGCAGTCTACATGTTCATCTAAATATTTAAAAAAGAACTGATCTTTAAGTTACACTGCAGACATAAACACTGATATGCGACAAATTAAACATATATAAATTAAGAACGTATGCAGATCAACACCACAAAGCTATTACACAGATGAACTGCATTGTAATATTAAGCAATTAACATCCAATCAATAAAATGTTGAGTAGGCCTGGTTTATTCTGATTTTGTATCAAGATGTAGAAGAGGAAAATATCTGAGGGACTTTAAAAAATGGTTTTATTAGAGCACGGATGGTGGGAGCTGCTGTCACAAACACTGCTCAAGTGACTGGTGTTTCAACAGAAACAGTGCATAAAATTGCATCTAGTTTAATGAGAAAGATATCAATAAAGAAGTTTTAAAAAATTACAGCACACATCCATCCATTTTCTTGCACTTATCTGATTCATGGTTGCAGAGAGACTGGAACTTATCCCATCTGTCACAAGTCAAGGGGAAGGCTACAGCCTGGGCAGGCCACCATTATGTTGCAGGGCTAACAGAAAGACAGACAACCATTCACACCAATAGCCAATTTCGGATCACCAATTCACTTAACACACGTTTCTGAACTGGGGCACCCAGAAAGAAAATGCAAACTCTATACATTGGATTTGTGCCAATGGCCTTCTTGTTGTGAGGCAACGATGCTAACCCGTATTTGATGCCCCTAAAGAAAATGAACAGCAGCCGCAATCACAAAATATTAGTGATCAGCAGGCCCAAATAGAATCTGCAGATATTTTTCATAGTTTGTGACATTATCAACAATTAGTAAAAAAGAAAATATCATTCTCTCCTGGGCAAATATGTTTGATTTATTAAAAAAAAACAACAAAAAACTTAATCTAAATTTTCTCATCTTTACAACAGCTGAAATAAATATCAGTTTACTGAAGCTTTGAATTTAACACTTTAAATTTCATCATGAAGAGTTCAGCACATGTTTTCAGGACAGCCTTTTCCCACTGATCAAATTCACAGCAACATACACAAGTGACAGCGAGAATGAAATGGCACACACATCTTCAAGATCTGCAGAATCAGCGCAGATTTCATGTGGGTCTGTTGATCAGACTGTGTCAGCATAACAGTGCATGATTAATTACATACACTGCAGTGCTCTTTACCAAAATGAATGCACAGTTGAGCTTTTGGTCATGAAAAACCCACAAAAGCTTTGTTCTCCAGAGATGTGGAAATAAGTGGCCAGATGAGTCATCCTCAAATCTTTAAGTGGGCAAGTGCATGTGTGGCACCAAAAAAACCAGTGTGGACCTGAATGCTAGACCCATAAATGAAGGGATTTAGTTGCTCTTTTATGTTGTGGTTTGGGTCCACTTGCACCCTTTAGAGGAAAGGGTCACTGTAAACCAATACACCACCTTTATTCTTTAATGACATACTTCTATCCAGATGAGTGCTCCCTTCCACAATGACAAAGACCCTGTCCATGAGACATCAGGCTCACTGAATGATTAAGATAAAATATTCTGAATAACATGCTATGAACTTCATAGTCTCCAGATGTCAGCACAATCAAAGACCTATTTTGGACCAATGTGTGAGACAGACAGGCATCAACACCATCATCAAAACACCAAAACAATATCTTTTGGATTAATGCAGTGCCATCCCTCCAGCAGAGTTCAGAGACTTGGAGCAGTAAATGCTGAGGAGGAGTAAAACCTTTCTGGTGGCAACTGGAAGCCAAATAACATCCTAAGATACTTTGTGTTGGTTTTTCCATTCATTTGCCACTCAAAGGTGCATATCATACTTTCGAGAAAATACCTAGAGATAGTTACACATTCGCCTTACAAATAAAAGGTCCCTGGTTCAATTCCAGGTGGGGACACAAGCTCCTTTCATCATGGAGAGCTGTGTCAGGAAAGGCATCCAGCGTAAAACCGCTGCCAAATTACCGATGTGGATCGATCCACTTTGGTGACTCCTTGGAGAAAACAGAAGGGAGCAGCTGAAGGTACACCTGGAGAAAATGTGATTCATGTTTTCACTCAATTACACTCTCACTGCGCTACAAAAATTTCAACAGTCTACACAGAACAGTGTCCAAAACTTGTATCATTTACAAAATTAACAAACATTAATAAAAGACAGAAGATTACTGAGCAATAATAAATTACAAGGCCATTTCAGGCGTTATAAGAGTCCTTCAATGATTGTTCACAAGCACATTATTTAACATCCGTCCACTGGGTGGCTCTATTTCACTACATATAAAACCTATAGGGCCATTCAACTTTGCACTGGTCATCCAAAAGAGACAGTGTTCAGTTTGTTTTTTTTTTGTTTTTTGTTTTGCTTTGTTTTTGACAGAAGGCACGCGGTTCATAGTCACCTTAAAGCTCATATTTAGGCTCCATACCGTCTTCTGCAATGTGCTAAAAGGGCCTTAAAATACAGGTGAATGATACGGGAGATTTGCTGAGTAATGTCAATCTCCACTTTGGTTGTGAAGATGCATGTCTCAATCAGTTCAGATGTTGTGTCCTTAAAGAATAAAAAGTCATCACATCTTTAGATTAAAATGAGTATTTTGACATCTTGGTACCCACATATTCATTTTCTAGCTGAGTGTCTGACATGATAGTGATACTTATATTTGCAACTAGACTGACCCATCCAAAGATAACAAAATTTCCTTCATTATTGTCTAATATAACCTTTCAAAACCCAAGAAGTTGTCTTCTTTACTCTTTGTATTGATTAAAATGGATTTTAAGGCTGATTTTCCCCTTGTTTTCAGTCTTTGTGTTAAGCAAACAATATCAAGAGTTCTTTTATTCGCTTCCACCTCTGGGAAAGTAAAATGAGAGCACTTCACAACAATCCGCTTGAAACATGAAGCTCAGATCAGCTGGATTCACCTGCTCTGATTTGATTGAAATCACTATAAGTTCAACGACTGTTTGTGTATTCATGTCTTCTTGGCGTTTGAGTTTTGCTGCTGTTTCTGCTTGTGGAGGTGAGCTTCGATCTCGGGCCTGAAGAATAACATCCCCAGCTGGCCGTGTGACGCCTCGTTCATGGCCTTGGACTGCATGCACATGCGGTACTGGTCTGGCGGGAGCTCATCGGCACAGTGCTTCTCATGCCACAGGTGAAACAAGCCTCGTGATGGCGCTCGAACCACTAGAAGGTTGCTGTGGAGGTACTTCCTGTAGAGGTGAACATCTTCACCACCCCAGCCTTTGATGTCAATGTCAAAACCTCCTAAGAAAAGAGAAGAGGAGCATAATGTAAATCTTTTAACATATCATCACAGCATGTGTTATGTGATATTTTTATATCCAAAAAAAAATCTCTATCCAGTTTGTTTACAGAGCTCCCTTGGCTTGCACAGGATGCTGATTAAGAATTCTGATTAGAGTTTGCAATATCTGATCATACCCATGGCCTGGTTTGTTGTTTCTTGATTGAATGGAAAATACTTTTTAGACTGATGTTATGTACTGTTTTTGACCAGGCATGTTTAAGCGTGTCCCATTAGACGCCCAAACTACCCATGCCTGCTTTCGCTTCCACTCTGTGCCTCCCTGCACTTTTATTTTGATTATGTGGTCTATCTCTGTCTGCCTTTTGTTTTTCAAAGTCCAGCTGCAGGGCTACACATGTATAACACAAAATGGATGCACAAATGGATGCACTGTACATTTTTTTTTGCGTGTGGACTCATGGCCTTACAAAATATCCTCCAGGTGGAATAAAGACACGAACAACTAAATTATGCTTTTAAGGGAACAGTTTTTGGGGGAAAAAATAATACTTCCCTTTCTCATCAAAAGTTTGCTGAGAAAGAATGACGTGAACTCTGAATGTGTTTGCCGAACCAGCCTCTTACACATTTTGAAGGCACTCATAGAAATTTGTGATACATAGATTGAAGCAGACCCATTTATCATATTATTTGTTTGCCTTACCCAGTTTACAACTGAGTAGAAATAATTAGGACATCATTGATTTTTGTGAATTTGCTTTCAGGATGATTAATTTTACTCAGCTCTAGATCCTCTCTTCCTCCATCCTGTGCTTTTTAGATTTCATCTGTTTTTAAATGAATAAAATTGGCAAGAAAATTAGACACACACTTTACTGGCCTATAAATGTGTTCAGTACAATTTGGACAATTTTTCCCTGATGTGAAGAGAATAATTTTACCTACAGTTCCTAAGTGATATATATATAAATATTCTTTTTCTTTACTGGATACACGTGTCTTCTGGTATATAGTGAAGACTATTGTCTTATTTCCTTTTTGTTTCATATTCATACGTTTTAGTGCAGTTATTCTGCAATATATCTTGCAACAGCTGAATGAGACACTTGACTTACCATAAACAGTAACAACAGGAAGAAGCCAAGTGTTCACCACAATCAGCCGAATGGTGAAGTCATTATACACGGTCATGGACTTGGAGTTAACTCTAGTAACTACTATTTTCCTAGAAGAACCGTCTTCAGGAACGATTTTTATATGGCAGTTGTTGGGGCGAAAATGGCTCAGTGCGCCGTGTTTTGTTTGTTTTTGGAATCTGAATACTTTAATTATCCCAGGGGGAACCTGTTGTGTTGCAGACACACTGTTAAGTATATATAAATATAAATATGAATGATAGAAAAATACAGATAAGAAAATAAAATATATGAAAGAACCCCATATGCAGAGAGTCTAGTGTGTTTTAACAGTGTTTTAACAGCACAGCCACCACTTAAAATATTTAAATAGTCTTTTACACTTAATTAAAACATTTTTGTAAATGATTTACATACACACTCTTCTAAAAAAAAACACTTGATCACTGCAGTATAACACAAAGTCAATTAAACTTCAGGGATAGGAAGCATAAACCATTGTGAATCCATGTCACCTGCTGTGGTGCAAATGAAGGTGCCAACAGGTACAATAGAGAGGCAGGTGGTGGTCACAGACCATTGCTCTCTCCTTATCCCTCCTGACTGATTTTTCTCTAGTTCCCTTGTCACTGCTAGTACAATGAGATAGTACCGGCAGCCCATTCTGTTTTCACAGGTGCACATGAGTAGACCACCAGAGGTCTTTTTGTAGGATTCCAGCTGTGTTACTCCTGTTCCTTGACACACTAAGGAGTAGACACCAGTCTTGCCACTCAGTTGACGCCCTTCTACTGGCCTGTTCAGCTCTCCTTGTGTAACCGCCCACTTCCTGGTCTCTCCTCACTGCATTTGAAATTGTGCTGGGAAACAAAGCAAACCTTTTTGCGACAGCACACCACTGAGCAGAAGCTGGACCACCTGTGTATATGATTTCTCATTCTACCAATAGTGACAACACCACTAACAAAAAGCAAAACTAGAGAAAAATTGGTCAAGAGGGATGAGAAGAGAGCAATAGTCTGTAAGTATCACCTGTAAAGCCATTCTCTTTTGGAGGTTGTCTTTTTGATGACTGAGTGTTCAATACAGTATAACAGAAGTGTTATAGTAATGTTTTTTTTTTAAATATATAGATATATAGAGATCTAGACATAGCTATATACACATACACTTATGGTGATGATGGTGACGATGACAAGCACCGGATTATGTGCCACTATAATGCAAGTATTGGTCTCAGTATTGCCTCTCCTATAATAACTACTCCACCACTGAATGGATAAACAGCTAGCCTTTGTTTAAATATAAAAACATCTGCCATCCAGAACCTCTCAAACTCACTTAACCACAACTTGTCATACACAGATTAAACTGTTCAACTCTTTGCTCTTCGGGAAGCTAAATAAATGTAAATCTGTCTAGCGAGCCAATATTCCTCACCAAATATACAGATGGAGAAGACATGGGGCGATGAGAGATGTTAATATACGCTGCTGAAGCTCTGTTTCATGAAGAGTAATATAATAAAATCTCCTCTCTGAAAATTAATGAGGTACTGAACCATTTGGGTTGGGATGTTTTTCAAGTCCATTAAGCTGTGACACAGTTAAGAGTAGCAGAGTGCATAATTTTGTAGCCATCCAGGAAGCCCATTTTTGCCCTGTGTTATGTAGCATGTCTACACAGATAATCAACCCCCAGGAGCAACTGTTTATGAATTCCCAAAATGCTAAGATGCCTTGATGACTGCAGCACATGTTAGCATTGTAAATAACTGATACTTACCTATGTTGAGGAAGTCAGACCTGTACTGACATGTCATACCAAATCCAAAATCCCTCCAGAAGCCTGTGTCTTTCTTGATCACCTATAGGGAAAATAACTGAGCGTTAAAGAGCTCATAAAAAGAATTATCAGTCCAAAAATTCACACGCACACACACTCGCACACACACGCACAGAGCAGAATTTGTACACCTATAGCAGCTGTAGAGGTAAAATGTTTTTAAGCCCTTCAGCAATGCAGCACCACGCTGAGGATGGTATTTTCCACAAACGTATGGCACTTTGTTTGAAACAGGAAAGATAAGAAAGTTTAGATTGGTGTATGTTACCAGTTGTTGCTCCACTGATGGAATGCGGTCAGAACTTCCATAGATCAGAGTGGGGTTGTACTGGCTGAATAACACTGGATAGAAGACCTTTTTACCTGAGACACAGAGACAGGACTGTTAGATGATTCAGCTGTGATCTGGTGGAAGTGTGCATGTGTGTGTGTGTGTGTGTGTGTGTGTGTGTGTGTGTGTGTGTGTGCATACTGTAAACCAGTTTAAGTTTCAATCATCATTGTCAGTAAAGTGTGACTTGGCATAATGCAATTTTGAATGAAAGATATCTGCAGTCAAATTATAGTGACTACAATCTCTTTTTGAAGTCTTCAGTGTAGTTTGTGACAGCCCTCTGCCTGGGCCAGGGCCTGCTGTGTTTTCCCTCTGTGTGTCTTTCTGTGTTGTCTTGCAGGTTCCTGGTAGGCAGGGATAATTAGTGCAACTGGGAGCACCTGGCCAGTCTCCCTGGAGCACTTAAGAGCTGGCTGTCTCGCCACGGGCAGCCCATTCCCTCAGCACCATGTGTTTTGTTGGTTACTGGTTTCAGGTTAATTTGGATTTTGCTTTATTTTGATCAATAAATTGGTAAAATCTTGGTTTAAGTGGTGTCTCTCCCATCATTTGTCATGGCTCTTGAGCCAGACCATGACAAGTTTTAATTTCAATAAAAGATGCATTTACTTTAGCACAGGTAACACTATTTCAAAGCGAACAAAGACTTTAGAGTAGTCTGAAGCCTGAACTTACAGTGATTACTTGTACATACACTGATGTCATTATTTGAAACTTTGGCCATGTTTAGTATGAGTATCCACTATTTTAACAGCATGGGTACAGTATAGGACAGAAAATAAGAACCATTTAATGATGTTTTTGTATATCTCATACTGAGATAATTCAAAATTCAGTCATAGAAATATGAAATTGTAGGTACGTTTTTGTTACTATTTTTAAAAATTTTACAGTTACTTGATGCTGTTTGAATAGAGAAAGATATGAACCACCAGAATCACAATTAAAGATCTCCAAACAGATTTACACTTCAGCATAAATACAAAAATCCTGAATGAAAGTTTTGGCTACTCATTAAAACATTTTGAGTGTCACACGCCGAAAAGACTTGCTGAAGTCTGCGTGCAGCATCTCACCAGGCTGTGTATTGAGTCGGCAGGCGTTAAGGAAGTCGGCGGTGAAATAGATGTCCACGTCACAGAAGAAAAGCAGCACATTGCCTCCTTTCCAAGCTCGAGCCCCAACGTCTAGACCCCGTCCTCGAGAAAACTCCTCATCTAGCTGCAGCAGTGTATAGTTCTTAAAATTTGCCTCCCTTGGTAAAAGCAGAGACAAAGAGAAGGGTCAGGTTAGTGATTTTTCCAACTTCTTCTGGCATGGCCTGCCTTAGAGAGTGAAAGAGTTCACACCACAAAATACAAACTTTTCATCAGTTGAGAAAAAAATTTGGATTGAAGTTGAACTGCAATCAAAAATGAACAGCACGATGGCATCACCAAACTCGTTTTGTTCATTTCCTTAAAAAATGTAACTTTGTCGCTGATCATCCGCACTCCATCTTCAGTCACTGTATGCTCCACCAGTGGGGACCGCCCCACAGAAAATAAAGCAGATTTTCCCCATTTTTAATAATATCTTACAGATGATTATTTGAATAGTATATGAGTCCCTTTAATGTATATAATGCATGAATTTTTTGCTATATTTATGCTGATGTGTAGAATTGAACTGTAAGCACTGTGGTATTTCTCTGCTTTTGGTGTTGGCTGATTAAGCTTTCTATTCATCCATCCGTTACATTGCTGCCCCCAAAACCTGTACCTGGATAAGCAGCACCAGGTCCAGATCTTGGGAGCAGCAATCTGAGCAGAGACATTCATACCTCCCTCTGGGGTGGTAGGGGGCACGGAGGCATTCCCAAGCCAGCTCTCTCCAGTGTGTCCTGGGTCTACCCCGGGACATCTTCCAAGTTAGACATGCCTGATACACCTATTCTAGGAGGAGACAAGGAGGCATCCTAGTCAGATGACTGAACCACCTTAACTGGATCCTTTTGAGTCCCTCCCAAATGACTGAGCCCCTCACCCTATCTCTAAGCGAGAGCCAAAGGGAAGTTCATTTTCACCACTTGTACCCACAGCTTGTGACCATAGGTGAGGATAGGAATACAGACTGGGTGAAAACCACATTGTTCTTCATGAATCCAAGGTTCAATTAACATATGTACGCTCCTCTCCAGTGCCCAGCTAAGCTGAGGAGTGTGATCCTCCTGAATCTGGAACACACCCTCAATCAGAATCAGAATCAGAATACCTTATTAATCCCCAGGGGGGAAATAACTTCTTTTTTTCCAGAAAGTCCCCCTTCTTACAAATGGGGACCATCCACCCAATTTGCCAATCCAAGGGCTCTATCCCCGACTTCCACATGATGTTGCAGAGATATGTAAACCAGGACAGCCCCACAAGATTCACCCATCCTAAAGGAACTCAGAGCAAATCTCACCCATTCCAGGGGCCTGGCCACCAGAGTTTTTTAAACTACCTTTTTGTCCTCACCGCCAGTGATGAAGGAGTTGTTCCCCTTGTTCCCAGACTCTGCTTCCTCTGCAGAATTCATGTCAGTGGGATTGAGGAGATCCCTTAAGTATTCCTTCCATCATCTGACAATATCCTGGCACACTTTAATTTCCCTCACTTCAGGCAACAGCTCACTAAACTGTAACTTTGTTTCCAATTCATTATTTTTGCTCAGTTGAATTTTTTCTATATCTCATTCAAGTAATGAGTTTGAGTAATGGCAATTTGATTATTTTATCAGGTAATTAGTTTGGAATAATGCACCACTTAAGTGAAATATAGTGTAACTCCCTATTTTTATCAAATCTTGAGGACTTATCTTGTAAAGGTGTCTTGTGCCAGAATCCAGCAAAAGTAACTATCATTTCCAGTCCTCTGTTTTTTGCTCTCCATACAAAGATGAAAACATAATGACGCACAAAAGTGTGAATCAGGTCAAATTCCCACTATTCGCACTTTGTTTCTGGTCATTGGGGAATAAAGGCTTTCTCTGTCACTGAGTTTTTCAAGGCTGTAGTCGGAGCAAAGAGAAACAGCTGGAACCAGATGTACGCGGCTGTGGCTTTTTTCCTTAACCGTAACAATTCACACGGTTAGTGACTAATCCTTTACTCATACATGTGCATACACAGACCCAGACATGAACACAAGCTTACACACACACTTGCATCAGCTTTGGATAGAGGATACAGAAGGAAAAAATGTTCCCATGCCTCATTCTGAGGCAACGTAAACAGGATCAAACATCCTCCCTCATTCATGTGATGTTGGGAAACACAAAACATAAAGACAGTAGAAAGAGGGCAGGTAAGACACACACAACTCTGTTAAAGGAATGACCAGAAACAATTCCTGAAGTGGTTTGAATCATGTGCCCCACATTTCTCCCCACTACATGTGTGAGATATTATGCAAAAGAATATTTATTCATGTGTATTACTGTTTAAAAGGCTTGGTCTCACTACCCTCTGTTCAGCCTCTCCCATAAATAAGACGTGACGGAACCCTTTGATCCCAAATGGCCCTAAATTCCAGAGAAACATCAACGTGACACCAGTTACGAGACTCTTATGTGTCTGAACAACAACTCCTGCCTGTCAGTAAAAATGTCTTCACATCCCAAAAATGTCTGATGACTTCAAGCAGTAAGTTAAAATACCAGTCTGTCCACATGTACCTGTCCACATGCGCTTCTGTGATGTCAATAAGTCAGTGCATCAGTGCATAGAGTCTCCACATCTAACTACAGTTTATGAATCCAGAGTCTGTCTGTTTCACAGTCTTTGCAAAGTCCCAACAGACCCACCCGCTGGCAGAAAACTGTCCACAGATGGCAAAGACGGAGAACAATAGCTCTGTTTGTCTCAAACAATGTTAAGGCAACAGGAGCCATATTCACATGTTGATTCAGTCTTAACTTTAATAGGAAAGGATGATGGGTCTTCTAAAAGGAGCTCTCATTGACTCAGAATTATTATTTCTTGAAAACAAACAGGAACATATAATAAGGTTGAGATTTTACGGGGGATTTATTTTGGCAGACAGACGATGCCCTCCAGCTGTTCTCTGTTTCGGTTACTTAAGTTGTAACGGAATAGTTTAGTATTTTGGAGTTTATCCATATTTTGTTTCTTTCTGAATTTCTTCAATGAATACAGCCTGTTAGCCAGACTGGAAGCTAGAGGAAGGTAGAAAATCCACCTAAGTGCAACAAAAGTCATTTTTCTACTGAACTTTGAATAAGAATGAAACAAAAACTGCAAGCATGGCAAAAAGTTTGCCAACTGGCACTGTGTAGTGAGTGCTAATGATCAGGATTGATTAATCTACAGTCACTGGTTACTTCATTAGGTGTATCTGTTTAACTGCTTGTTAACAAATAACTAATCAGCCGATCACATGGCAGCACCTCACGCATTTAGGCATGTAGACATGGTCAAGAAAATCTGCTGAACTTCAAACCGAGCAGCAGAACAGGGAAGAAAGGTGATTTTGACTTTGAACTTGCCATGGATGCTGGTGCCAGACAAGCTGGTCTGAGTATTTCAGAAACAACCATCCCAAGGGTTACAAAGGATGGTCTGAAAAAGGGAAAATATATAGTGTGTGAGAAATGCCTTGTTGATACCAGAGATCAGAGGAGAATGTCCAGATTGCTTTGAGCTGATAGGGAAGAAACAATAATTTAAATAACCACTCGTTAGAACCAAAGTATGCAGAAGAGCTTCTCTGAATACACAACATGTTGAACCTTGTAGCAGGTGGGCTACAGCAGCAGAAGACCACACCGGGTACCACTGCTGTCATTTAAGACCAGGAAAGTGAGGTTACACTTTGCATGGGCTCACAAAAATTGGACAAGAGAAGACTGAAAGAGACATTGCCTGGTCTTGATGAGTCTCAATTGCTGCTACAACATTTTGATGGACGGGTCAGAATTTGGCACAAACAACATGAAAACACTGATTAAACACCACAGCTTATCTCAGTAGTTTTGCTGACCATGTCCATCCTTTTATGACAGCAGTCTACTCATCTACTAACGGTTATTTTGGGCAGGATAACGTGCAGTGTCACAGAGCTCAAATCACTTCAAACTGGTTTCTTGAACATGATAATGAGTTCCCTCAAATGGCTTCCACAGCCACCTGATCTCAATCCAACAAAGCACTTTTGGGATGTGGTGGAAAAGGAGACTCACACTATGGGTGTGCAGCTGACAAATCTGCAGCAGCTTTGTGATGCCATCATGCCAATGTGGACCAAAATCTTTAAGGAATATTTCCCGCACCTTGTTGAATCTTTGCCATGAATAATTAAGGCCGTTCTGAAGGCAAAATGGGATCCAACCCAGGATTAGCAACATGTATCTAATGAAATGGCCAGTGGGTATACACAAAACCTGAAATATTCTGAAAGTTTGTCATGTTTTAATTAGTTGCAATTATAGCTTTTTGTTCAGCCAATTTTAATAACAAATCCTCACGGGATTCTGGTGACTTTTTCTTATCTTAATGCAAATTATATTAAATTTTAGATATTAGGGAATAGTACAATGCATGTTTCCTATTAGTTAATATACCAGTGATTCTGTATGTGTTATTTGCCCTAATTAATTTTCAAATGTCACCTCTCTTCTATTCTACCCTTATTTAAAAACTCCTGACTCCAAATGGAAAGGATGATACTGACTATAATGTGATTCTCTGGGTTTCGGTTAGAACCCCATGCATACCAATGGGTGATGCCATTGCTTGCTACCTTACTCTTAATATACAAAATAAGATGCTGATTTGAAAGTGCCTGTCCTGTTTGTCAGACATTTGTGTGAATTTGTGTGAATTTGTGTCTCCCACAAAGCCTATAAGTATGAGCCCAGGCCCTACATTTGTGTGTCAACTTAATCCAGTAATAAATTCTTGTTTTCTAAATTACTTTTTATATCTCCTCTTTTTCTCCTTTCTTACCCACAGGCATCAACCCCCTTTTTATGGTTTAAAATAGTCAGTTTGTTTACTGTAGGCGTGATGGTACCTAGTGGCAGTGAAATTGTTGAAATTGTGTCAGAGGGAGTAGTCTGTAAAGAGCTATCCTGTTGTGGCTAAGCAGCAGGTCTGATCCTGTTAGTTCTGCTCAGTCAGGACAGGGAGGGGAGAACTGACTGCAAACACGGTGCGCCTAATATAAAGCCATATTCAGTTTTCTTTTCATTTCCAACACTTTTCTAAGATACCAGAGAAGCACTTTAGTCATTACTTTTTAGTCATGCAGCATCTGACCACCCCTTGGTCGTGACTGAAATATAATTTTATATTTCAGCAGGACTGTCCAGTAGGACATGCATAGATTTCATGCATGTCCTACTGGGTGGAGGCCACAGGATAGACCCACGTCACACTGCAGAGATTACATCTCTTGGCTGCCTTGGGAACGTCTCAGTGTTTCTCAAATAAGAATTGTAGGAGGTGGCTAGGGAGAGAAAGACTTGGGGATGTCAGCTTAGACTACTCCCCCCACAACCTAGACATAGATAAGTGGCAGAAAATGGATGGATGGCTGGATGGATGGATGAATGGAAAAGAAATTAAATGATGTCAGACACCAAAATTCCAAACTCAAGGTCTGAAATAACTGTTGAGCAATCAATAGCTACACTCATGTTTTCTACACATTCTGGTCAAAATTCTATTTTGTCAGACATTTGTTGAACAAAATCTTTAAAGCTATAAACATCTGCCTTGGCTGTAAACTGTGTTTAGTGCTAATTTACTAAATGAAGATGGTGAGACGCACCAGGTTAACATCAACATGTTAGCTTTGCCATTGTGAGGATGCTGATATTAGTACTGGCCCAGCCTCACAGACTCACTGTATAACTGTAGAGTCTTAGTTTTTGGCGTCATAAACACATTAAAAATGTAAATAAAAGAAAGCCTACTTCCATTTACTCATCACCTCTCAATATTTTTGATGCAGCACTGCAAGTAGCTGTCTTTTTTTTTTTTAAGTGTAATAAATTTTAAATGACTTATATTTCATCTTTGGCAGTCTTCTGTTTACAGAGCAAAGAGAGGCTGGCATATCCTCTGTGGATGCTTTCTTTAAGGTGAGCTGGGAAATCAGCAGGCTATGCATGTAATGGAGGGGTAAGTGCAAGCTATAAAAAAATGTAGACTCATGATCGCTCTCTGGCTTAGCCCTCAGGCAAGACACCTAGAGAAGTTAATAAGGTCAAGTAATTTTCAGAATAGGCCTGTAATAGCAATCTCTAATGGCACAAGATTTCTTCATAATGAACACTGGACAGCTTTCAAACTCATCAATGATTTGGAGATTATTTCACCTACTCATGAAACTCCTCCAACTTCTGCTCAACTTTATCCTCTTGCTTCCTAAGGGCTCTCAGTGGATTTTTCAGAGAATTTTAGCCCTTCTAAAGAAATGCCACAAAATGCAAATGGCAAGTTACTATGAGAAGAAGAGGAAGGATTGACAAATTGATCTCATCCTTTGATGCTGTCTCTCTTCACATTTATAGTCTGTTTTATCTTTGTCCAGTTTCCCAAATAATCCTTGTTGACACCCTTCTTCCATCCTCAGAAAGTCTGTGGTTTGTTCAAGTTAGTTTAGCTCTCCTATCTTATCTTTACACCTCTCCTCTCACTTCCTTACCCTCCATTTTTTACTGTCTCTCCTCTGCTTCTGAAACACAGTAATTATTCATATGTATTGACTGGGACAGATCACTCATTCTTCTCCATCCTTTACACGCAATCTCCCTCCCTCTCCCTCTCTATCTGTTTCTCCCACGTACATGTTGTGTTGAATCATTATTCTCTGGCATGTAAGGCTTAGGAACATGCATGCCCCCCGATGGTTTGAGTCTGACTTTAGGCTTTGAAGTGTGGATGTGTAAGAACTATATTTGAAAGCAGCTCTCTATTTTTAAAAGACATCCCTGGTGTCTGGCAGAAAGCTCGAAGACTAAGCTTTCAATAGCTTATACTCAATACTTATCTCTTTATAATGGCTTTTAATATATAATCCCAAATAATGAACACCTGTAGTAAAAAAAAAAACAGTCTATTTAAACCCTGTAGAGGGTTTGATTGGGGTTGGAGAGCTAGTGGAGATCAAGGACAATTTAGATCTTGTAAAGCTCATGAGAAATTTGCCTCAAGTCATTTATGTGAATGTGGATAGTCATGTAAATGCTTCCCAAACAAATTTAAGCAGCGACACTGTGGTATTTAAAAGCACGGAGTGTGACTGCAATGTGATTTTATAAGAGGAAAAGGCAAACAGCCAGCGGTTATTTGTGAGCAGACACAAACTAAACCAGTTTGCAGAGTTAAATTTAATTTGTTGGAAGTGCAAAAACTCATCAGTCCCTAATGATGCCAACATGCAGCGAACAGATACTGACCTGCTGGTGAATGAAGGCATCTGTGTGTGCCTGCATTTGAACTGTACTTTTGTGTGAACCATTTGAGTTTTACACTTTCAGAGAAACAGCACTTTAAATGGAATAAAATATAATTGTTGCAGGGTTGCTACAATATAAAGTGTCTCGAGATTATTCTTGTTGTGACTTGGTGCTATATATAAAATTGGCAAAAAAAAGTCACCTAAAATTAGTTTTGGCGTGCATTTGTGAAGTGATCAGTCAATTTGTCAAAAGCTTGTGACAACTGACTCTATTCATCAAGTAAAATTACCCACAATGGTTTCAGTACAACTTCATGAATGTGAGGATTTGCTTGTGCTTGTGTTTTTCAGCTATGTGACCTTTTTTACACACGGCATCATCATAATGTCAAAATTTTCATTTGTCCAGAATTTTTATGATTGCATTCTTACTCCCTTCGGGCCTTGACAGGGGATAATGTAGGATTTGTCCGGTGGGGGAACTCTACAACCCAAATTCCAGAAAAGTTGGAACGTTCTTTAAATTTGAACAAAATGAAAACTAAAAGACTTTCAAATCACATGAGCCAATATTTTATTCACAACAGAACATAAATAACAAAACAAATGTTTAAACTGAGAAATATTACAATTTTATGCACAAAATGAGCTCATTTAGTGGATGAAGGTGTACAATTTCCAAGTTTAAACATTTGTTATGTTATCTGTGTTCTGTTGTGAATAAAATATTGGCTCATGTGATTTGAAAGTCTTTTAGTTTTCATTTTGTTCAAATTTACAGAACATCC
>VUQH01073648.1:11776-24031 GCA_015106775.1 Etroplus canarensis
TTGAGGATCCCCCCACCCACCCACCCACCCCGTGGATGCAAAGGCCTTCTCCGAAACTTGTTGTGATCCACTCATTCATCACCGTCAGCAAAGAGGGACCCCCTTGTCTTTCACTTCTACCCCTGCTCTGCCCCCCCCCTCCCCCGCCTTCCACCTCTCCCCCGTCTGTCTTTAACTCTTTGTGTGGCAATCTGTGGCAGTAAATGTCACTCCTCTTCTTCGCCCGCTGTGTTCGTTCAGCGGTGTCAGTGTAATGGGTGTTGAAAAAGGCCAGTTGAAGTGTCCCCGCAGCCTGCGAGGGGCTTCATTTTGCGAAGAAGTGCGTGTTGTGAAAATAGCGCCCATTCATCTGCCGGTTCTGTTTAGCGCTGGCCACTGGTGGCAATGGAGCCACTGAGTCGTTTAAACAGAAAGAGGGCCCTTGTGGGAGGACACTGGTGTCTTTGTTTCGCTCAATCCAGGGAATGTATGTTGTCCAATTTTGACACATCACATCATTGTGGCACTAAGTAACCAGTGCCTGAGAAATGATTAACTGTTGACCCTGGCCCAGAGAGGGAGAGGCCTCTGTCTGGAGGAAAACAGATAAAACAGACCATATCTGGCCTCTATCGGCGCATGCTAACTAGAGAACTAATGAGAGGATACAGCATCCTGTAGACGCTGGCACCATCCATCTTGACTGTCAGGGAGTTAGACAGAAGTTAGTTGGAGACTGATTGATGATTTGAGCCCCCGGAGGGAAAGGGCTGGGATCTGACCGCGACAGCTTACATGTATGGAAGCCACCGGGCAGCCAGGCCTAGCTCCAGGCCAGGAGAAAAAGCTGCACTTAGCATTTCAAATGAAGCCAGGAAGCCAAGAAGTCAGGAGGTCCTCATACATCTTGATGCTCCCCTGATTGATAAGGTGTGAATTTAATACACCAAATGGCTGTCTTTTACCACTGCTCCAGAGCTTAATTATGCAAATGACAGGTGTTTGTCGAATACACAAGAGACCCAAATGGGCCTAAATCACTCAAGATTGAAATAAATTGGTGATGGATGGGATCTCATCCTGTCACTGCCAGTGCTTGCTTCCTGTGAATAGTAGCATTTTTTCACAGCCTAAGGCCTTTTCCTACTTGTCGTCTTGGGCTGGCAGGTAGCAGTCTGAGATGGGATGTATTATTCTCAGCTCGGAATGCTTCCACCAATACAGTTGTCACAGGCCTAAAAGCAGTGGCTTTGGGTAGGACTCAAACACAAAGACACACATACAGACACACACACAAAAATGTTCAGTGCCGAACACAATAATGACATAATAATTAAGGTCATTTATCAAGTAAAATGTCAGACATCCACAGATTTGCTGCCTTTATAAATTTTTTTTCATTATAGATGAAACTACTTTGGTTTTTTGAACTGTTGGTTGAACAAGAAAATACATTTCTTATTCATTGTTACATTTTATGGTATTTTTAAACCGCCTAACAGTCCAAATCTGTCTTATCTATCTATCTATCTATAGAGGATGGATAACTCAAATTTCAATTATAAGGTGTATTTTCTTACTACACTATATGGACAAAAATATTAGGTCACCTCTACATGACACCTTCATGAGCTTTTATGACATCCCATTCTAAATCCATAGACATTAATATGGAGTCGGTCTCTACTTCCAGCTATAACAGCGTCCACTCTTCTGCGAAGGATTTCTTCAATCTTTTGTCGTGAATCTGTGGGAATTTTTGTGTGTTTATCCGGAAGCGCATTTATGAGGTCAAATATTAATGTTGGACGAGAGGGCCTGGGTGACGGTCTCCATTCTAGTTCATCCCAAATGCGTTGGATGGAGTTGAGGTCAGGGTTCTGTGTCGGCCAGTCAAGTTCCTCCACACCAGAATCATTTAGTTGCTTTGTGCAGCGGGTCATGCTGGAACAGAAAAAGGCCTTCCACACATTGTTCCCAGTTATCACAGTGCAATCAGGCCTTTGCCAAATTGAGACTTATCCATCAGACGGCCGAATAGGGAAGTGTAATTGGTCACTCCACAGAACATGTTTGCACTGCTCCAGAGGCGTGCTTTACACCACTTCATGCCATGCTTGGTGATGTAAGGCGTGCATGCAGCTGTTCGGTGATGGAAACGCATGTCGTGAAGCTCCCAGCGCACAGTTTTTGTGCTGATGTTAATGCCGGAGGAGGTTTGGAACTCTGAAGTTACTGCGTCAGCAGAGCACTGGTGACATTTTTGCCCTATGCACCTCAGTACGCGCTCTGTAACTTCGCGGCTCAGGTTCCTAAACCCCCTAGGGGTCGCCACAGCAAATGATAAACGATTTGCCACGGATTTTGCACTGGATGCTCTTCCTGATGCAACACTCTCGCTTATTCGAGCTTGGGATTGGCACTAGGAGTGAATTGTGTCTCCTCCCGGTTGCAAACCAGGGACCTCTTGAATGTGAGGTGAATGTGTAAACCACTACGCTCTGGAGGACGTTGGTAGCCTCCTATTACGGTACCACATTGAGCCATTCTTTCACAAACGTTTGTAAAGGAAGCCTGCACAGCTAGGAACTTGATTTTATACACATGTGGCAATGGGACTGAATGAAATGGCTGAATTTAGTGATTAAGGGTTCTAGCCCAATACGTTTGTCCACATGGCGTATCGCTGCCTCATTTTGTATTTCTTCCATATCAGGATATTCAGCAGCACCCCAAATGCTGATTCACTGTGCTCTTTTTCGTGTGTGTAGGTGGATAAAACAATACAAATAGGGACTGCATTCAAAGTTTCTGTCGAAAAGAGAACAATGGTTGTTCGAATTACAAGAAAGGTCTTTAAAAAAGGTAAAACGGCGCTACATTTCATTTGAAGTTACGCTGCTGAGAACAGATGTAGAACTCTCATCCTGACCATTCCCGTGCAGATGTTTTGCTTTAATTCCTTCTCATTAGTAGAGACTAAACCACAGCTACTTCCTGAGAGGATGCAGAGGGATGAATGTAGGAATAAAGAGTATTTGTTTTACATTCACAACCAAAACCCTGTTTTTTAAATATCCACTACCAAATGAGAAGTGGAAGCACGAAGAGGCTGTTTCCCCGGATACAGTCGCACGCTGGCTGCCCTGTCAACGCATCAAAAATAAATACAAATGCCTCTTTTCACATAAAAAAAACTTGGAAGCTCATTGAGAAGGTTGTTTGGTTTGGTAAATATTTGCTTGAAAGTTATTATTCATATTGATCGGACTTTATTCATATGTAAAGTCAGGAAACAAAAAGCCTGTGAATAATTGCTGGCTGGTTTCGCACTTTGGTATAAATGGATCTGAAACACATCCTGAGCACAGAGAAGTGAGTTTAGAGAAGGTCAGGAGGCTGCCGTTTTAATGGCTCCGTCTCTCACCTCTGCTGATAAACTGGAGCTACTGACGCAGAAGACCCTTTTAGGACCATCAAAAACAAGCTTCATTGAGATATGCCAGCTTGATAGGTGCCTTGAGTCCTGCAGTGTTTGTTTAGTTTTCACTCACCTATAGCCTTCTGCCAGGTGCGCCATGCATTTTTAGATTTAAGACAGACATTTTGTGTAAAGTAGTCGAATTTGTGTGGTAAAGGTTGTCAGCGCGTGGCACACAGCCGAATACTTGTGGACAGACAGCCCGGTCTCACGGAAGTTCGTGTGATAGTCACATAAAGCAAACTATTGTTCCAAAAGTAATTTCTCCCCCCTGGGAGTAATAAAGGATTCTAATTCTGGTTATTTTTGCGTGTTCATGGACACGAATCGCCACATTTTTTTCAGGTCACTAAGCACAGACTTGTAATGTATTTTATGTCAGTAGCATGAAGTGTAACAAAGCACGAAGCTTGTATTTGAACCCAAATCATGCCCTTTTTCTTATCCCTACCCAGTAGTCTTTAATGCCTGACCTTAAGCAAGTTTTTTGTGACGTCTAAACTTAACCTAGCGACATATTTAGATTTAACACAGGCATGTCCAAAGTCCAGCCTGGGAGGCTGACCACGGCCCAGGGTCAGATATGGTCTGTGGCTCCTGTGTTTAACCCTCTTAGTCCAACGGTGTTGCCGGAGACAGAGTGAGGTGCAGAATTCAAATTGCTGCAATTCCTTGACCATTCACGCTACCAGGGTAGTTCCAGTGGATTCTGAAAGCGGAGAAGCGGTGCTTTCCATCGATATATGGTAGATTACAGTGGTTATGGGAGCTCTTGTTTTGGGGGGGCAGTGAGCAGAGCAGGACACCAGCAGTGGAAATTGAGGTAAATAATAGTGTTAGTATTGTTTCTGAGAGCTTTGGAGAGTTTTTTTGGGGTTTTCGTCTTTTTTTGCCGTGTTTTGGCCGTAGTTCGTCTGTTTCGCTACAGTGAAATAGTTTATAAAGAAAAATTGTTTGTAAAGAGAAACCTGGCAAAAATTCAGTTCCCTTTCTTTAATTTTTAACTAATACACACTGTTTTAGGCTTATAGCATAATAATGACAAATACTTACCAATTTTTGAAAGCGTGCCCCCATAGTGTAGCCTTACAAGCGAAAGGTCCCTGGTTTGATTCCGGGTGGGGGCACACACCCCATGGAGGGTTGCAGGAAGGGCATCTGGTGAAAAACCTCTTAATCTGCTGTGGCGAACCCTTGGGAGCAGCTGAAGGTACATTTACTTGCCAGATTTTGAAAATTACATTTCTCCTAAAAAAAGGGCCAAAATACTTTAAACAAAGGACATTTTCTGACACATCTATTGAAAAAATTAAACACAAAAAAGAGCATACAGCCTGTCATAATTTCAGTACTAAAAAGGTTAAAAAGTATTTTTTCATTAGGCCAGTACTTTCAAAACAGACTTAATAAATCAGATGAGTTCAAAATGCAGTTTCTCTTTTCACCTCATGGTGGCAGCACCATTTGATCTATAGTTCAAGGTTCTGGGTAATTTCTGCCACTTGGTGGCTATAAAAAATGAGGCGAGACATGAAAACTGCAGCATTTCTTCACTGAACACCACAAACAACTGTCGTATATGACAAGCTAGCAGGAAGCGAGTGCTGAAAGAGGAAAGCGATGTGAAAGCCTCACAGCAGCAGGATTCAAACGAAAATGCCGCCAAAGCGGGCTCCGAAGCAGCCATGTGAATTGCTAAACGTGGCAAACGTCTTACAGAGGGGGAGTTTATCAAAGAATGTGTCATAAAAAATGTGGAGAACATTTACCCCGAGAGATATGAGATACTAGCTTTCATGATTAAAAAAAATGTCAGGAGGGACTATCAGCCCTTGGGCCTTTTCCCATTAATAAATCTGGCACTCTTTAAAAAAGTTTGGACATCTCTGATTTAACATACTCAGAAAAGGAGTAAAAGTGATGTGTGAAAATCTGTGATGTCTAGGAGTTGAAACTGACCGCTCTGATGTGACCACTGCCACCCTTCCAACCGCCTAATGTGAAATTTTGTTTTGTCTTTTAAAAGTGGAAAATATTCATTTTGTGTGCAGTAGCAGGGTCACGACTCGTTCACAAATTGCCATGAGGTGGGGGACCAGAAATTGGTGGAAGGATGAAGGAGCGAGGATTGAGTTTGTTGATTTGAACAGTTTAGTTCCTTCAAGAATCGATGCAAGTGGATACCTTCGGATACTGTGGTGGAAATGTAATCTTAATGATAACAAGAAACATTTTTACTTGAATTTAAAGCCGCTTTATTTAGCTTTAACCCTAATGCAAATTGGATATAGGTGTGCATAATGTTTTCAATTCTGGTTTGACTGGGTTACCATTCTGAGAGGAAAGGCATGCATGATAATGCATGCAGATTGGACCAACCAGCTATTTCAAACAAGGAAAAACAAAAACCAGAATGATGACTTATCAGTGCGGAGGTCTTGGAATCTGACCTGCCAGTCCAAATTTGAAACCCTACGTTGCGTCGCATGAATAGACAGAATCCAAGTAAACATTCCTCATTCTCATGCAAACAAAAAGCATATGGTCAGTTAAAGACTTTGTAACCACCAGAAAGGGAGACCTTTGTGACACTGCGTCAGATAACGTTATTTCCAAGGTGACTGTGAGGTCCGCATTCGACCAGGCATGAGGTCAGGGAATATTAACTTCATTTACACATGGCTGCAGACCAGCAGCAGCGCCACAATGGAGGCCTGCCCGTTGTGTTTAGTAACATGAGCACCCCGGCTGACAGGACACTGTCAAGAAGAAGATGGATGATTGCAGCAGTTGACCCCTGATCGCCAGCAGAGTCACCTCTCCGGCCCCCCTCCCCCTGCGACGACAAAAGAGCCCTCCCCCCGCAGTGCAGCGGGCCTCATCTCCACTTGCACTAACAGGTTCAGACATCCCCATCGATCCCTGTTTCCATACCTCTTGCAATTCTAAGTTGTTGTCCTTTTTAGCTACCCTAACGGTGGCACAAATGTCTTTTTTGTAATTGCTTGCCTGCTGCCTGCTTGAGAGGGATGTGATCAGACAGGCGAAATCCATGTCAGAAGACAATGTCTTTGGTGTTCTATGTTGTGTCCCTGTGGCATGAGGGTGAAAGTGATATGTGACTAGGCCCGGGGTCTCGCCGTCTTAAGAGGCGGCAGGGAGGGCACTGTTGTCGGTGGAGCTGCTCCTCTGGGAGGCTTCAGACCACTGGCTCTTTGGTTCAATCTCTCTTTAAGAGAAAAATCAATAACTTATTACATAACTTCACACTTTTCCTCACCACTTACACCCAGAGCAGAGGAAGCAGAACTTAAGATGTGCAGAGGGTGGCTGTGTTGCAGGAAATTCAGCAGCTTCTTCCAGAGCACTGTCATAAAACGGATCCGCCTTTGCGAAACGGGAGCGCCAGTGTTTGGGAGTAAACATGTTTAGGGCTGCAACTGATGATTATGCTCATTCCTAAATTATCTGCTGAGAATTATTCGGATTACTCAGTGAACTGTTAGGGCCACAAAAAAGGCTGATGATTCACTCTCCCGACTGTTTATCTGCACAGCCTTTTTTGAGCGAACCAGCCCTTTAAGAGCACGAGCCCTCACGGGCATCTGAGGCCAAGCCGGTGCCTTTGTGTGTCAGGGGAGGCTCGGCCACAGCAGTGACTAGCGTTCCATTCCTTTCTGTCACAGCTCTGGATCCAGAGGGGAGGGTGGACTATGTTAGCAGGGTTGATAGGCACTGGCACAATCCAGAGATAATGCTCAGTTGCTGACTGGGGACATTTTCGGTGCTGATTTCGCTTGGGCTCCAGGGGGCTTTGGATGGGTCAGACCTTAGACCCCGCGCTTTCATCCCGAGAATGCAGAGTCCCTGTCTCATCTTTTAGCACAGAGCTGGCCACCTCCTTCACGAAGGTAGCCCGCCTGGCTGGCCTTAAGGACCCGCTCTCTTGTATCCATGTGAGTTAAATGAACTAAACAAAAGACGATTAGGCAGGGACATTTTCCATGTCACTGAGAACCCATTTCAAAAGCCTCAGTCCGCATGATAACATAAAGAAGCAGAGACCTCTAAGGAGGACTGTGTGCAGACGCATGATGCAGCTCGGGCAGAGTGAGAGGCCATGACTTTCGCTGATGTAATGAGTTTAATCTTAAAATTCCATTCATTTTTCATCACTAAGTCCACGCAGTAAATTAGCAGTAGTGCTGAAAGAGAAAACAGGTGTTTGAGTTTGTTGTCATGTGTACAGCTGTCAGGAAGGACTTCTTTATGTCTCACTCACAAATTAAATAAATGCCTCTGAGAGGTTCAGTCTTACTGTCTTTGATTTAACGTTAAAAAAAATTAAGGATCAAAAACTTTAAATTAAATAAGAATTAGCAGCAACATTTTGTGTTATTTTGGCATATCTATAGTCAGTGTTGTCAACAGTTTTATCTGTAGGTTATATTAGATTGGAGGCAGAATTTGAATGTCTCAGAACCATGAGAGGTAAGTTAGAAAATGTATGGTACATGTGTTCGTAATTCCTCTTCTGTGTCGCTGGTTGAAGTTGTTCAGTTTGTTGCTTTAAACTTATGTAAAAATATTTTAGGAACCTTTGAGGATAAGTGGCGTATGATTAGGGATGGGCGTATACGCTGCTATTGATACTTCAGTACCTGCAGGTTGATATTTTGGAGTCAATTAAAAAAAAAAAAAACATAGCAATACCACTGTGCTAATACAAAACGTGCAATTTGTTTTCAATTCTGAAAGTTTTAGGCATTACGTTTATGTGTGAAAAGCAGCCCGGGTGTAATTTAGATGAGCTTCCGTGTCACGTGATTATGGCAGCCTATCAGATGTCAGAGCTGAAGGCTCAATCTTTACCCCATTCTTAGTAAGTAAAAGAAAGGAAAGAAAGAAAAGAATAGACTCATGAGCGTTAGCTGTTTTCATTGACAAACACTGGTGCCTGATTAGTGACAGCAAGTATTGTTCATGATGGGAAGTCAGAATAAGGTCAATGTCCGAATTCTCTTTCAGTGAAATAAAAATGAGTTAAAAGATCATTTAGCATTTTTTTGGTGATGATGTTGAGGATGCTGCTGTTACTGTTGGTGATGATGATGTTGAGTTATATGATGCTTTACTGGCATAACGCAGATTCTTCAGGACTTTGTTGATCTTTCAGTTTAAGAAATGTAATTAATTTTGTATTAATTTGAAGTCCAGTTATTGCTATTATAATTTTAAAAAAGATGTATTTTTATCTTATTTTGATTTAATTTACTCATAGATCTGTTTTATTATCATTTTATAAGGATTTCTTTCAAGTATTTATCTTCATGAATTTTATTGCCCTTGGGATTTTTCTTTAATGTGCAAAAAGTAATCATTATCAAAATCGATATTGATGAAAACTTATAGTATCCTATTGAAAGGAAACGTATTGGTATTGCCCATCCCTAAGCACGATCAATTAAGTGTCCTTATGGATCACTTTATTTAAAACTGATAAACCGGACATTAGCCTTGGTGGCACGCTGAGCGTCTAGTTTTAAGGGGCCAGACCCCTTGAAACTGACTATGCTTAGCAATGCTAGAGCTACTTTTTTAATGGGACTAACTGACAAAAAATATTAGTAAAGATTACCCACACTATTGTTTAAACTTTGTGGTTTATCTAAAGCATTTCATTAACTGTTACAGTAGGAGAATTAGCTTAAATGTTGGTAATGTTTATTTAACCAATAAAGTGGAGAACAGACTTAAATAACTGTCTCACCATTATAAAGCAAAAGAATCCATTTAGAATTAGAAAGGAGAATTAGCAAGTTTAAATTTTTATGTCTGTTTAACTGCTGTAGCCATAGTGGAGTATTTCACACATTCGCCTTACGAGGGAAAGGTCCGTGGTTTGATTCCAGGTGGGGACACAAGACCCTCCCAGTATGAATGGTTGCATTGGGAACCTCCGCCAAATTATGGATGCAGATTAATCTGCTGTGGCGACCCCTTGGGGAAAATAAAAAGGAGCAGCTAAAGGTGCATTCAGCAGCGAAATTAGCTCAAATGTTTAGAATCTTTTTTTAATTAATACAACAGGAAATTAACCTAAATTTCTGTAAAATTTCTTTAACTGCTACAACCCTAATTCCAAAAAGGTACAATATAAATAGAAACACCATGCAGTGATGAGCAAAATCTCTTAAACCAATATTTTATTCATAAAAGAACATAGAAAACATTTCAGATCTTGAAATTGCGACTGTCCTGCCTGCAGTCCAGACCTTTCACCAACTGAAAACCTTTGGCACATCATGAAATACAAAATACCCAGAAGAAGTCCCAGGACTGTTCAGCAACTTAAATCCTGTTATCAGACAAGAATGGGCCAACATTCCTCTCCCAAAGGTCCAGTAGCTCCTCAGTTCCCAGAAGTTTATGGATTGTAGTTAAAAGAAGAGGGGATGCTACACAGTGGGAAACGTGGCTCTGTCCCAACTTTTTTAAGTTGTGTTGCTGCCATCAAATTCGAGATGAGCTAGTATTTGTCATGAATTAGAATTAGTCTCACTTTAAACATTTGAAATGTTTTCTATGTGCTTTTGTGAAGAACAAATTGGTTTACAAGATTTGCATATCATTGCAGCTGAGACATTGCATTGCTGATGGTTTACACAGCGTCCCAACTTTTTCTGAGTTTGTATATCAAGAGAATTAGTTTAAATGTTTTTAACTGATATAAGGAGGAAAATAGCTTAAATGTCTGGAACATTTCGTTAAGCACTTCACTATCAAAAGAATCAGTTTGAATGTTTATAATGGGTTTTAACTACTACAGCAGGAGAAAAGGCCTAAATAGCTACAACATTTCTTTAACTACTGTAGCAGAAGAAAATTAGCTTAAATGTCTGCAGAATTAAACCGTTACAACAAGTGAAATGGTTAAATATTTACAATGTTTTGAACTGATATGGCAAGAAAATTAGCTTAAATCTTTTGTTGCATAGCCTCTGTAGCAAGAGAATTCGCTTAAATATCTGCAGCATTACTTTAACCGCTATAGCGGGAAAAATCATTTAAATGTCTGTAGCGTTTCTTTAACGACTAAAGCAGGAAAATTCGTTTAAATGTCTGCAGCATCTCTTTAACCACTCTAGCAGGAAAATTAGCTTGAACGTCTGTCGCGTCTCTTTAGCCACCATAGCGAGAGCATTAGCTTACATTTTTGTGACTTAATCAGTAGCTGTCTTTGATCTTTCCTGTGTACAACCAAAGCAGGCACTTCCTTGAGCTTTTCCCTGCTTAGAGGGCAAAGCTGCATGCCCTCCAACACAGTGTACGGGAAAGCTAATCTTCTCTTTGTTTCTCATGGAAAGCTACTTATCTGCCGCCAAGCACAGGTACCTCGGATGAATGGGTTGGTTGTGCGGATGTGTGGAGTGCAGCAGCAGCCAGACACAGTCATTCCAAGTATGCGTGGGGTGGAGGGGAGGATCCAGTATAATATGACATCAGATTCCTTAACTGTTTAATAGATGCTTCAGTGGCTCCTGTTAATTCTGTTTTCGGCCTGATTGTTACAATGCCCTTGCTTCCATCCTTCTTCCAAAGCCCACGGGAGGTGTCGCTTTTCAAAATGAGCCCGTTTGAAAAGGGTTTGACATTGAAACTCTATTTGTGTCTCATGAAGAGATTTTCTTCACAGTCTCCCTTCTTTTCCTTTTTTTCCTCGCGTGTTCTGCCGCTGTTTCCCTGTGCTGGGGAGGTGCCTTGTCTCTCGTAGGTGGGAGATTAACATGTCTGCGGGCGAAAACCCGGCTGCTGAGCGTCCCCCTTTTTTAACTGATAAAACGCTGAGGTGTAGAGCGGAGAAGGAAAAATCCAACAAAGCCTCGCTGCAATCTCCCTCACTCTGTGATCAGACTTGAAAACAAAAAAAAAAATAAATTACAAACCAGAGGAATTCTGTAGTATATTATGATAGGATTTTGAATATAGTTTAGATGATGCAAAGCTATAAACAAGCACCGCAGTAAGCCTAATAAATAACTTATGTCTGCCTTCAAGGTGCGCTTAATTTTTCCAAAATCTTTGCAGCTATAAAAGTCCACGCATCACCCACGAGATGAGATCAATTGAGCTGTCCTTTGGCTTTTAAAGTAGAAGAAATACACTTGGCTTGGATTTTTCCAGGTCTGCCTGTCTGCGCTGCTCTCAAATTACTCACAAGATGTAGTGCCTCTTACATTGCGGGGGAAAACACCACAGGCTTTAGTCCATAAAAGAGATGCAGCCATAGTTCAGCATGCATAAAATGCCAGTAAACAGAGCCTGATGAATGTCCACACCGAGGCCTGCTATTTATCGAGGCAAGGAACATAAGTCACATTTAATCACACCAATGCACGTAGGCCCTGAGCTATATTAATGCATAAGAAATAAGCTCTGTGTGAGCCACTGACATCCTTCTCTGTGTTGCGCACAGCCGTCGTCCTAATTGCATGCCTTGAAAGTAAAACCGAAAAACGCAAAGTAGGATTTGGGGTTTTAAATAGCATTTTATAGTTCTCTGAACATGCAGCTGAAATAGCTGACAGACCATGGTTCTGGCTGATTGACACTGGATTGCCATGTAATAGAAGCAATCAGAAACATTTGAGAGAGAAGATTTTTTTTTTTTTTTTGCAAGTGGCACTTGGTATCAGGCTACCCCTCTTTTTTTTTTTTTTTTTTTTTTTTTTTTTTTTTTTTTTTTTTTTTTTTTTTTTTTTTTTTTTTTTTTTTTCTTCTTCTTTTTTCTCTTC
>VUQH01073648.1:38381-50521 GCA_015106775.1 Etroplus canarensis
TTGTTTGTGGGTGGGGGTTTTTTTTTTTTTTTTGCTTTGCCTTCAGCTACTGTGCACGAGGGAGAGGCACACCCCAGGGCCAAGTTAGCACTGTGCTTTATCTCTGGAGGTAAACAGGACCCCCAAACATAATCTCCGCAGCCTATCTGCGAGCCTTCTTTCTACTGATAATGTGTCACGACAGACCTGCACGGGCCCACGGGCTCCTGGCTGCCGCACTTACACTTTTGTCGTTCTTTTCCTGATGTTTCTATTAAGGAACGACGATGAATGAATACTTCAGATTGCTTTAATTTGCTTTGTAACATTTTCTGTTGATTAGAAACAACTAAAACAGATATGCATATGTAGGGAAATTTGCATGCCTGATCCATATCCAGAGCAGCGTTGTATTTTCCCTGTACACCTAAAGTAGGCCAAGTCAGAATATCTAATGACGCGTGCGTGCGCGCACATGTGTGTGTGTGTGTGTGTGTGTGTGTGTGTGTGAGGTAGAGGCTGCTGGAGAGATATTATGCAAACAGCAAGAATTTTATAGCATTGCATTGGCTTGTCTACACATTAAATGAGAGAATCAAAGAGGGGATTTAAAGGATTGGAGTTCAGATTTAATGTTGCAAATTCCATATGAAAAAAAGGATTCTTTGTTATTTATGGGCGTCTTTAAAGCAGCTCATTGAGCAACACCTCTGCCTCTGCCTGCCCTGAAACCTTTTTTCCATCTATTTCAACACACAGTGCTGCGTTTGTGTTGCCAGGAGAATGTGTTTCAGTCCTGAAGTTTGCACCTTTTCTGTCTTTGTAATTCCACGCTGTTGGTTCAGTGGTTTCTATACGTTTGAAACTGTATTATCAGGAACATACATGACTAAAAAGCCCTTTCTGTAGAGGGAAACACACACACACACACATATTGAGATCTTTGTTTCATAAAGAAAATCATTCATCTTGAGCTGATAGTGAGCTATGATTTCCCGCAAACCTAATTTTTAGAACTTAATTCTTGGCTTGCTGTCATTTGGAAAAAATATCTCATTGTACTTACAGCCATGTGAAAAGAAAGTTTTCACAGGACTCTATGCAGTCCTGTGAAATTTCATACACCCATCATTCAATAGCTGTAGAATCACCTTCAGAAGCTACTTGAATTCATTGTTTTCTGTGTGACTTTATGAGTCTTTCACATTGTTGTGGAGGAATTTTGGCCCGCTCTTCTTCACAGTCCCGGTATAGCATTTCAGTAAGGTTGAGGTCTGGACTTTGACTGGGCCATTGCAGCTTGAATCTTGTCTATTTCAGTCATTCTGTTGTAGATCTGCTATTGTGCTTGGGGTCATTGTCCTGCTGCATAACACAATTACAGCTAAGCATTAGATGATGCCGGACAGATGTCCTCACATTTGCCTCCAGAGTGTTTTGGTATACAGAGGAGTTCATAGTTGACTCAGTGACTGCAGGTAGCCCTGTGGCTGCAAAACAAGCCTAAATCATCGCCTCCCCATCATCACGCTTTACACCTGGTATGAGGTGCTTGTGCTGTTATGCTGTGTTTGGTTTTCATCAGATGTGGTGCTGTGCATGACGGCCAGTCATCTCCACTCAAAAGGACATTGTTCCAGCAGTTTTGTGGTTTGTTCCGATGCAACTCTTTTTAAGAGGCTTTCTCCTGGCAACCCTTCCAAACGAGCCAGACTTGTTCAGTCTTTTTCAAATTGTCCTGTCATGAACATTAACATTTAGCGTGCTAACTGAGGCCTGTAGAGTCTGAGATGTAGCTCTTGGAGCATTTGCATTGCGTGGTCTGACCTTGGGGTGACTTTGCTGGGACGTCCACTCCAGGGAAGATTGTGTCATTGTGATAACACACATGTGAATGCTCCAGACCAGCCACCTGCCAAAACGTATTTTACAGAGGTGGTCACACTGGCTGATGATCAGCTAATGAAGTGCATTTGACTAGAAGCACCTGGCTGCTCTTACTTCCTGTGGAAGCAGTAAAGGTGTTTTCCTGTATTTTTCACAGGACTGCATAAAGACCTGTGAGTTAGCTGGTCCAAAAGGGTGGATTTAAGCACTGCGAAAAGTCATTTCTTTTGGTGTAGCTGGTGGCTCTGTATTGTAGTGGCTTACACATTTGTCTTGCACGCAAAAGTTTCCTGATTTGAGCCCAGGTGGAGACACAAGTCTGATGGAGCCCTCCGCATTGGGAGGGCTGTAACAGGAAGGGCGTCTAGGGTAAAATTTCGGCCAAATTATCCATGTGGATTCATCTGCTGTGGTGACCCCTTGGGGAAATGCAAGGGAACTGCTAAAGGTACTTACTTAGACTAAGCCATGTGTAATTTCTGATCTTAAAAACTGAGCCAGTGAACATATAGTAGAGAGAGGTTAGGGAAATAAGGCTGCTGCATTACAAGCGCCAGAGTGTAATGTAGAGGTTTGGCGCCTTGCTCAATGGTACCTCGGCAGTACTTGAGTCGGGTGAGCCAGCATCTCTCCAGCCTACAGTCTAGCTCTACACCTATGGGTCTAGGGTGAGGTCTTGAACTTGCGGGTCTTGAATGGCCTCCAGGTTCAGGCTCAGGCGGATCTTCAGCAACCCTCTGGTTCCCAAACAAGTCAGCCGACATACTGGCCCATAAAACTATGGTTTGTCATTTTTTGTTCAAACAAATAGATCACCCTCCGTTGGATTCTCAGATGTTAAATAAAACGCCAAAAATGTAAAGATTAGCAAAGCCACTACCATCTACTGCTACCAGCTGAAAAGAAAACTGGCCCTATGTAACAGCCATGAGGGGAATTACATCTTACCATGTTTTGAGTATACACTGTAGTTTGATATCCCATGTTACATACAGTGGCACTACAATGCAAGAAATGGCAGAAATCCGGGAGCTACGTCCTACTTGTCCTACGTGATTGCGGTGGAACACCTCCAGCTACAACATGATCAGTAAAGAAATCCAGCAATGAGTTATTGAGAAAAGCGTCTGACTCTTTTCAAAATAAAAATAATTGGGATGTTTCTGAAGTTGCTGGTTTTATCAGTATGTGGCTTGTGTCATTTCCAAGGATGGCTTACCACAACTGCCTCAGGGCCCCAGACCCCCTACGGTCTGGAAGAATTCAACTTCCCCCCCAACACTCACACTGGTTTACTGGATGTCAACTGATGAATAGCAAATTTTGGGTATGTACAGCCAAACAACAAAATGATCTGAAGAGACGGATGAAGCTCTTTGTACAGAGAGTTAAATGGGGGTGGGGGTGGGTGGAAATGCAGCGTTCTTAGGGGCTAAAAGTGAGTTTTTCTCTCTACATCAACAGCTTATTCAGTGTAGAAACCATTAAGGAGAATTGGAAACCAGAGGACAGAAGGGATTTTTTTCATTGCAATACCACGAGTGACCACTGGGACAAAATTGGCCACATCCGGCTGTTGAAGTACATCCATGGTAGAAACACTGGTATGAAGCACTGCCTTGGAATTCCATTACAAGTGACTTACTCACTGGTATCCAGATGTTCATTTAAACAGTGACTTAACACATTGGACTGAATACCACACGCTACAATACAGCAGGTCCTGTGAGACTCTCCATTCCCAGTGTGTCCTTTAAATAGCTTGAAGGGATTTTTATCACTTGTCATTTAGCATTTTTCTTAAGAGAAAAATTCTGTGCTGTAAGTTTTAATTTTCAGATCAGACAGTGGGCCCATGAGCAATAAAATACACTGCAAATTTCACTTATTTAGAAAGGCAGTTGATAAATCTGTACCTAAATGCCATGCAGTCATAACTTGGGGTTAAATGTCTCGCCCAAGGACACTTCACCATGTGAAGGGGATTGAACTTCTAACAACTTGCTCTACGACTGGAGACACGATTATTGATCTGGACATTGCAGTTAATCACAGTAGGGCTGTGCGACAGCACCATATATATCTGATGACAAAATTAAAAGGTCTATCATTTCATATTGTGCTCTGGCCTTTTTGTGGGATTGCAGAATATCCTGTTTACTTGGGGTGTTCCTGGCCACTAATTTACTAGTCAGTTAAACATGCAAATGCTGCTTGTGTATATATATATTCACTTTCTTCGATTATCAAATTGTGTTTTAAACATGGCAGAAAACAATCAGATTAGTTTACTGTCACTAACATTATGTTAAGGTGAGGCTGTGGAGGTGCAGGAATTAGGACCCAAATTCTTAACACAGGACTGCGCTGGCGCAACGGAAAGGGGAATCTTTTTTTGAGGCAAAACAGGGAGTCCAAAACGAGGACCAACAGGCAGCTTAACACTGGATATGACTGGGGAGCCAATGATGGGAGGGAAGACCAACAGACTACTGACACAAGGACGACAACACCATACAAAGGACTAAGGGGGCTCTGTCTGTCAGAGGGCTTGGTTGGGAACCAGAGGGTTGCTGAGGCCATCGGCTCAATACCTGCCTGGACCTGGAGGCCTGCTCAAGACCTGCCAATTCAAGACCCCATCCTGGATCCTGGAAAATTTGGGCATGGTGGGGTGAAGACCAGAGAAGGTGTCGGCTCCTTAGTGCACCAAATTAGAGCAAGACACCAAACCCCCAACTATGCTCCATGGTGCCTGTAATGGGCTGCCTTGTCCTGCACCTCTTTCAAACATTGCGCGTTACTGGTTGTGCGTGTAAAAGTGTGCGTACATAACAACTAAAAAAGAGCAAGTTGGTTTGTAATTTCCCCTGTGCAGGGATCTGAAAGGCATAGGACACAGAAGGCGGACACAAAACAAACAAGGAGACAAGATACTGAGAGTCACTAGGGGGGAAGAATAATAATCATTACCTCAAACATAAGAAACTAGGCTCTAAGTAGCAAAGGGATAAAGTAACAAATTCCCACAGAGGCTGAAATAAGCTTTCAACTAGAGCAGTGACTGAAAAATTTACCTTAGCTGCTCCCTTGTATCCTTCCTAAGGGGTCACCACAGTGGATTAATCTTGGCTTAAGCTTTGGCAATTTGGCAGAGGTTTTATGCCGGATGCCCTTCCTGACACAGCCCTCCATGGGGGAAGGAGCTTGTGTCAATGACTAAAACCTGTTCATACAACACAGGAGTGAAACTCAGAACAAGTACCTACGAGACATAGAATAAAAGCATAACCGGAACATAAAACTCATGGATAATAACTACAAAACATGACGGCCAAGCTCATGATAAGAAAGTCCAAAACTATTAAAAAACTGACCTAAGAATGAGTCCAAATCTATAACATTCAAAATACCAAAAAAAAAAAAGAAACACAAAAATTCACAGATCCTAACATGTTAGCACTGTTACCAGCAGTAGTGCATCTTCATGGCTACACGTCGCTCCAGTCGTGGAATGATGACAGTTTACTGTGACACAGCCAAAATACAACTGCTCATTCCCTACATCAAAGTACTGCAGAACCGTGCTGCTTCCAGCTACTGCCATCTGTTTCACACTGTGAGGCTACTTTCCACAGAGAAGCTCAGCCGTCTGTCAGGGCTGCAGCCCGGTTAGTCAAGGGTGGAGATGTAACAACTTTTATTTAATGGGTCACTGTTGTTGTAGTACGATAATAAAAGAGGATTATTTAACCAACTTGTATTTCTGGCAAGAGAAACTAGTAGTGCACATCCCTACTATTTACGGCAATGTTTCAAGCGTGCCCTAATTCTCTGCTGTAATTTAAGTTAGAATTTTTTTACACCAATATTTATGTTAGGCCTCTATTTATTAGCATTTCAGAATTTTACATTCTTGATTAAGCATTTACCCACAAGTTCTAAACCAGGGAAGACAAACATACGGCCCATGGGTCAGAACCGGCCCCCAATGGGTCCAGTCCGGCCCACTGGATAGCCTTTGAAAATATGGAGAGTTCAAATTAGGACCTTTAAATTTGGACCTTTAGCTGTATTTTCATCAGTTTTGCAGTCTTCTTCCTGGCAAATACACGACCCATGGCCTGTCATACACCAAAGTAAGATATCAAGAAAGAACATTTTTTTCATTATTTAGTATTTGAATTAATAACAGAAAAGTTCATTATTTCGCTATTTAAACTAGAATGTTCTGGTGGCAGTAAAAAATGGTACATTTTCACTGATTTCACAGCTAATTTCCATTTTTTAATTACAGGATAAAGTCCTTTATTTCTTGCAGTGTGAGCCCAATGAGCCATGCTCATGGGTTTCTTTGCTTTACTACAGCAGCTTTTCTTTATAATGTGGAAGACGTATACTTAAAATTTCACTTCTTTTTCTCAACACATCTCAGGGATTTAATGTGCGGTTAAACGTCTTTATGCTAAGTGTAAGGGGAACAATTTATAGGTGATTTTTCTTTATAAGTAATTTATCACGCAGTTGGGTTGTCTGTGGCCCACAATATTAAATGAGTTTTACACTCCTGTTTTAAATCAAAGGAGAAAAATAATCAAATATGAATGAGTGCCATTCGTTGGAGTGTATAATGTAAAATGAAAAAAGAATTAGTCCTTTCCATCTGGTCATTATATAAACTACTAGTTCATTGAATTTATAGAAAATCTACTGTGGACACAAGCCCCTCTCAGCAAGGAGGGTTGTGTCAAGAAGGGCATCTAGCGTAAAACTTTTGTCAAATTATCAATGCTGATTAATCTGCTGTTGCGACCCCTTGAGGAGAATACAAGTGAGCAGTGGAAGGTACTATATCATGATAAATCATGATGACTTATATCGAGATAAGATATTTTGGTTATATTGTCCAGTACTAGCTCAGCAAAGGAAGAGGGTACATGAATATACTGTATAATAATTATTAATAAGAATAAGTCATTGTTAAATATAATGCTATGTTCAGAATACATGTCAGTCCAATAATTACTGGAATTCAACAACATTCAGTATTGTGCAAAAGTCTTAAGCCAGCCCTAATTGCTTTAACATATTGCTATGAAAATGAGAAATAGGTGCAACAATTCTTTGAAATGTACAAACAGAAATGAAAATACAGCACATGAGTAAGTGCAGTTCTATCGAGGTTGAAAGTCAATATTTGCGACAACCACCCTTATTCTTCAACACAGCCTGAAGTCTCCTCGGCAAGCTTTCAAATCATTTCTCTAAGCACTCTTGAGGAGTAGTTCTCTAGGCATCCTGAAGGACATTCCAAACCTCTTCTTTGGATTTTGGCTGCCTTTTGTTCTATTCTCTGTCAAGATGACTCCGCCCACACTGCTTAATACCTTTGAGATCCAATAATTACTCCGTAAGACCTGTTGCCACTGATTTTCAGTCTAGTGTAATCTGGGATACCTCGGCCTGTTCTACTTTCCTTAGGAATGGTTTCATGACAGGTACCCTTCCCCAAAACCTTTTCTTACGAGGCTTTTATAAACAGTAGATGGATCAATTAAATGTCCAGATGCATTGGTTAGATCCTGTGTCAAATCGTTGCTGAATTTTTTTGTATTTCTTAAGAATGTGCCTTTCAGACACTGTTCACCTGCTGTACATCTTTTTTTAGGCCTGCCACTTTATCTTTTATCCATCACTTGTCCAGCTTCCTAATTTTTTTAAGGACACTGCATATCATGCCAAGGTATGCCTAGTTTTGGGCTAATACCTCTTTGGGAATCACCTTGTTGGTGAAAAATTTTTATGCCTGTCAAACTGTGTTGTCATTGGCATTTTTCATACATTCAACTAAAGGAATGTGAACAAGTGATGTGTTTCTGCAACGGGCAGCTAGTAACAAAGTGCCTAAAAATACAATTGAAAAATCGGTTCTTTGCTAAATTATCTGTTATATGTAGACGTGACACTGGTTTATCCCTTGTATTAGGTGCCTTTTTGTGCTCGACTGATTTATAGGTCAGGGTAAAGCGGCTTAATCTACAAAACAAACAAAAAAACATTCCTCTGGAAAGGTCAGGTATAAGGACTGGACTGAAAATGAGTGGAAAAGCAGCCAGTGTCCAAAGAAAAACTTCAGCTAGCCTGAAGAACTCTTTCGAAAGACCGCTTTAAACCCCTTTCAACTAGGGGGTGGCTTAAGACTTTGCACAGTGCTGTATGGTGTTGACGGGGATCAAGAACTGAAAATGAGCATTGTCCACAACTTAAATTTGTCCGTTTAACTGTGTTGCCATTGCTGCTTGACAGAGACAAGGACTTAACTCGAACTAAGCAAGTTCGAGGCCAGCCAGTGACCACTAACCACCAATCTCTCCATGTAGCACAGAGGCAACCATACAAATCTTGTTCTAAAAGACAGGTCCATTACTCACTTCTCCAACCATCCTCATCGGATGTTAATGCTTCACTCGACCATGCCCCCACTGATCAAGGGCAGGACTCACAGAACAGGAGAAAGTTCCCACTTCTTTCCAGTGTCCTCTGGCTGTTCCCTTTTGGGTAATCACCTTGGCCAAGTAGTGCAGTAATTACTGAAGTTGCCTAATGCACACTTTCCATTATTCATTTTCATTAACTCCAGGTCTACACTTGATGACCCCATACCATTATATGTAAATATGTATTTTTAACGTCCTCCTCCTCATTCGCCCAGCACAATTTTCGTACTGCTCTCTGTACGTGCATTCCCTCATTCATCGTTGGATTAAGTCACTGTGACCAATAGACACTGTGATTTCCTTTCTGCAAGTCTTATCCAGACCAGGAGTGAATAGTAATTGAAAATGAATTTGCACTGCCTGAATAAATAGCTTGATTGACAGATTTTTTTTAATAAGAGTTTATAAAGCTACCATATCGTAGGTCTTAGCAAAACAGTGAGATGGATCTCTGGCACACAGAGATTAAGGATGTGTCTATGAGGATTTGAGAGGAAATGAGATAAAGATGTAATGTGGGGACATGAAAAGCCAAATCCACACTGAATAAAGATGAGGGAAGAAGAAGTTCCAAAAACACGGCTTCAAATACATTGTTTCCCATGTCGCATTTGTTAAGAGGGGGTGGTACAAAGAAATGCTTTTGTTGGTTGAATGTTTGTCCACGCCATTCATATGCAAAGCTGCGAGGAGACGAGATATATATATATATATGTGGAAGACCATCAGGAGGAATTTTCTCCAGAGGCAAGGCGCAGACTGGAGTTGTTGACAGGTTGGGGAGTTGGGCATCAATCATGCAACAGCTGTGAGCGGTGCTGGTGCAAGTCAGGGACTGAAAGGGGCATTTATGACTTGTCGACCCCCCCCACCCAAAATATGTGCCACCTCAACAAGTTGTTTCCGTCTGTGGGTCCACTGTGCACGGAGTTGCTAGGGGACTGTGAAAGAGCTGCTGGATGGAGGGGCGAGCGTTGCTATCTGATAACAGAACCACAGTGAAGGGTTAACCTTTTATACCACATATTCCTAGTTATTATTCTCTCAGATGGAAGTTCAGTCAGAGTAAAATGGGATTGTTGCTGACATTTTTGGCTTCCAGACTGTTGGCTTGTTTACAACCTGTCTCATGGTGTGACTGCTCAGGTTTCTCCCTCTGCCAGACCTTGTAGCAACGTCAGCATCTTACCACATTTCAGGAATTGCTTTGGGCAGGGCTGAATTTACCAATTTACCAACAGTGACATCAAAAATGGTGTAGACTGTTTGATATTCCTAAATGAATGACCAAATAGGACTTCAGCAATTAAAACAAAAATGCTGGCAGTATGGCATTGGTTTATATATAGTATTTTGATATTTTGCACAATATTTTCATTTCTGGAACAATAAAATCAGTTGCTTTTTCAGTCCGCTTATGTTGTATACCTTTGTGTCTGTTTTCAAATTCTTCATGTCCTGAAGGGGCTGCATAACTTTGAGGGTACAAGTTGTACCGTTCAAAATACATGAGACAGTACAGTAGTTCACACATAGTTAAGCTAGACTAGACTGTAATACAATGAGACCAGTTTGTCATTTATGACAGGTTTTAATTACAGTGTTGGTCAGTGGTTCTGCTTGACTGTCCCATTTTGCAGCAATAAAAATGACTGAAGTGAGAGGAACAAACTGAGAACTTTGTCTTATTAGATCAAACAGATATTGGCAAAGTTTGGGGAAATAATTCACAATTGAAAAACATAATAAATTGCAATTTCTTGTAATATATGATATGGATTTTTTTTTTTTTAAATGCAATAATAGTGTGAGTTAAGTATTGTGATAATATATCACAGGGTGTTTGGTGAGTCCAACGTCCATTAATAGCATGGTAATAATTAACTTACTCCGAGTTACTCTTAGCGTCTTAAGTCCAAGCAGTATCTACCAATCACTTGTTTGACTGATAAATATTAAGACTGTCAGACAATTAAAATTTCTAATTAGATTAATGACATGGCCACTGTTGATTAATTCAGTTTAATCACCATTAATACCCATTCATTATTGTGTTTCATTTTTGGGGTCAAAAAGACTCATGACGGAAGGCAATTTGTACACTTAATGTATGTTTTATTTAAACTAAAGAACAGATATGGTGTCCAGATTGCAAAATGAAATGTACCTTTCGGCTGCTACCCTGTATTCTCCACAAGAGGTTGTTACAGCGGATTAACCCGCATTGGTAATTTGGCAAAGGTTTTATGTCAGATGCCCTTCCTGATGCAACCGTCCATGGTGAGAGTGTCCCCGCCTGGGATTGAACCAAGGACCTTTTGCTTGTAAGGGAAATGTGCAAAACACCATACTACAGGGGACACTGTCCAGATTGCAAAGTAAAAATTAAAAAAATAAAAGATAACATTTTTCAGAAGTAGACTTCTTGGGGCTCCTGACATTCCGTGGGGGTGATTTGGTGCAAACTGGGCGTCATGGTCACCGAAGTACTTGTAGGGTAGTTCCCAACAAATGTATGCTTAGCGTCGATGTGGTATTTTAAGCTGGAAGCGCTTCGGTGAAACGAAAACTCGGTCCTCGTAGTGTGCAAACTATCTTATGCCAGTCAGTTGTTCCATCTTGTTTTGTTTCTTTTTAATTAAACTTCCTATCGAGATAAGGATACGATCCATTTTGATCGAGTTGTTTCTGACACCAGATAACACCGGAGAACCAATCCATGCCAGTGAGTGGAATTGTGGGATTTTGAGTCATTGCACATGTGTTTTATATGCGTGAAAATTTTTAATCAACTTTTTCATGACAGTTAATTAATCTGGATAAACATGTTAATTTGGACAGCCCTAGTAAATATAGTAAGGCAAATTAACTTTAATTATATGGGCATAAGGTATAGCAGCCTTTATTTTTGTGTTTTCATTTTTTTTTTATTATTGATTGACACATAATTTTTGTTTGTTTTCTTTATATGAAAGTACTTAAGGAACCACAGCTGTCCTATGTAATCTAAAGCCTGCATTTATTACTTATTACTGCTGTCAGTGTTTGCAACTTAAACAAATAACCACAGCCCTTACAAGTATAGTAACTTCTTAAAAATTTAAATAATATTTATTGCAATATATTGCAACATACTTGTTTTTCACTCCAGACACACGTGTTCCAATCAAACGTAACAATACAAACAGTTAAAATGCTATGGTAACGAGCCAGAATTCGATCCCCCTTTCACCTAGCGCCATTCAGCTAGGTGCATCTCTTAACATCTGAACATGTCATATGAAATCATCTCAGAATGCTGTCAGTTTAAAACAGAAGAGTAGACGGGAAAACGCTTGATGATGCGCTTTTTCTGCTTTCACTGTGGGGGGTCTCCTCGCCCCCCCTTGTTTCCCCACCTCTGCGACTCTCTGGACAGAACCATGAGTCAATAACTACGTGAAAATGACTCGACTCTGAAAGGGCGTTCCACGGCATCACGGACCGCGGGCTGTAACTTGCGACTGATGCTGTGAACGATGGTCAGGTGTAGATGCTCCTCGCTATTGGCCCGTCGCAGGGGCCGAACCATCATTTCTTCAGAGACGCCCTTCATAGTAAGGGTTTCTAACTGCAGGATGTCACAGGGAGCAGCCTCGCCGTAACCCACCATTTGGAAATAAGAAGCTGCAAATCTCACCTTTGCAGGGAATTATGATGTAGATGATCCGCGTGTGTTTGACACTCAGCAGAAGGATTTTTTTTTTTTTTTTTTTTTTTTGGCCACAAAAAAAAACC
>VUQH01073650.1:0-11835 GCA_015106775.1 Etroplus canarensis
TTACCAGAAGGAGCTCCATAAACTCTATGGCCTCCTGTTGTTGATATATTTCTTTCTTTCTTTATTGCCAGAACAGACAGGTAGGGAAAAGAAAAGAAAGAAGAAGAAAAGAGAGAAACAGAAGAGAAAAGAAGAAGAGTGCACATTAAGATACCGATCACTGCATCTGTAACAAGCATACTGCAACTGAAAAATAAAGAACAGACATATGATCTACAAACATACAATCCATAACAACAACCTAGATAAGCATCAGTAACAGTAAATAATAAATACTGAATGTTACCGAGCTGCACACAAGACCAACATTGCACAATATGCTTAGAGGTAGCAATCAAGGAAGATAGTGTGTGTCTATGAAAGCCCTTGTGCACACCTGTGTGAGTGAGCGCGCTTGTTTTCAGAAGGTTTCTCCATGTAACTGTCTAATAGTAGGTGTGACAGGAAATGACAGGAGGCAGAGCTGGAGGTGGGAGAATTGAAGATGTTGAGATTTTGTCTGGACAGGATTAGAAATGAGTACATCAGAGGGACAGTGCAGGTTGAGAAGTTTGGACACAAAGTCAGAGAAGCAAGGCTGAGATGGTTTGGATATGTTCAGAGGAGGGATAGTAGATATATTGGACAAAGGATGTTGAACACATGGAGCTGCCAGGCAGGAGGAGAAGAAGAAGACCACAGAGAAGATTCATGGATGTGAAGGAGGACATGCAGAGGGTTGGTGTGAGGGAAGAGGATGCAAGGGATAGCTCTATGGTGTGTTTGAACTCAGTCACTTGGCTTTAACTAGACTAGATGGGGTGCTGATGGGGGCAGATGATCCGCTGTAGCGACCCCTAATAGGAACAGCTGAAAGAAGAAAAAGAAAAAAAATCTTGGATAAAAATTCTTTGCAGTCATTGACTGCCTGAAGTTGAGAACCCATGGACATCGCAAATGCTATGTTTCCTCCCTTGAGATGCTCTGCCAGGCCTTTACTGCAGCCGCCTTCAGTTGCTGCTTGTTTGTGGGTCTCTGCCTTCAGTTTTATCTTCAGTAACTGAAAAGCTGCTCTGTTGGGTTGAGATCAGGAGACTGACTTTTCTACAGAAGACTATCTCATTTCTCTGCCTTAAAAAATGTTGGGTTGCTTTTGCTGTATGCTTTGGATGTTTAATTAAGAATTCTACCAGGAGTCACATCATCAATTAACCAATAAACACTTGGGACCTGGCTCTATTGGCAGCCACACATGCTAATGCCTTCATATTGCCCTTGAAATGTTTGAAAGATCATGTGGTATTCTTATGTATGGAGCTGTTCCTTTCCTTCCCCAAACTTTTCTCTTTCCATCATTCTGGTGCAAGTTCACCCTGGTTTCATCTGTCCAAAAACATTTTTTTTCCACAATTAAGCAGACTCTTTCAGATGTTTTCTGGCAAAATCTAGTTGGCCTTTCTGTTTTTGAGGTTATCAGGGGTTTGCACCTTGTTGGAATCTCTCTGTATTTACATCCATGATGGCATCTCTTGATTTCAAACTTTGAAAACGATAAACCTACTTCCTTGAGAATTTTTTGGACTCGACTAGATGTTGTGAAAGGTTTTTCTTAACCAAATAAAGATTTCTGCCATCATCTTCTTTAGCTGCCTTCTGTGGTCTTCCAGGCCTTTTGGTGTTGCTGAGCTGGCCAGTGCATTCCTTCTTTTCAAGAATGTTCTAGGTCACTGTTTTGGCCACTCCTAAAGCTTTAGCTATTTGTGTTGTAGGTTTATTTTGGTTCTTCAGTCTAATAATGCTCACTTTCATTTGGACCTCATATTGAGAGTTTCAGTGAACAGCTACCAAATGCAAGGTCAGCTCTTAGAAATCAACTCCAGATCTTCTATCTGCTTAGTTTGTCTTGGAAACAGGCATCAGGTGGCCAAGAAACTGTTTGCCAGTCAAATGTAATTCCTAAACAGTTAATGAAATTATTTTTAAACCCCTTGAATTAAAGCTGAAAGTCTACACATTGATCACATTTTTAATGTTTGATCTTAAATCCCCTGGGGTGGTGTACAGTGTCAGTGTAAGTGTCACAAAACTTGTGGACCTAACAGTAAGTTTGATTTGACACCAAGATCATTTACAGAAGGCAAATATAGACTTTATTTTAAATACACGCACACACACACACACACACACACACACACACACACACATATATATATACAATTTCTTGTTAGTACATTTTCAAACCGCTAATGTGTAAAAGTGTAATCAGAAAAGAGTACATGCACCACTTTTAGTGCTCATATCCGTTAACTCTGTATGTCATATGCTGCACTACTGTTGAATTTTTGTGTCATATATCGGTTCCACAGTTTGACCAGCAAAAGACAGAGTCCACACATGTAATGAGACATTACAAGCTGACCCATTACGGACTCCACCACCAGCCCTGTGACACTCAAAGAAGGAAAAATCATGCTTTTTTGATGTGATGTCAAGGGTATTCTTGGAACATTTGTTTGATGCAGCCCATGTTTTCACTTTTATTCTTTCTATGTCCTGGGCTTAATCACCCAACATATTCCCTCATAACAATGGACATGCAACAGTTTGTTTTGACTTAATCCCGTTACTCGCCTACAAGGAAATTCTCACTAGAAATACTAGAAATAGTTCCAACATACATTGTTGGCTACTGTATGAGGATTGTTTCCTGCAAACTATTGAATCCAGCTGTTTCAGGAAGCCATTTGTTCTTGTGATTTTTAAAAAATGTATTTTTATTTTTTTTACAGCTAATGTTTTTTGTAAGAGCCAATATTCTTGGGGCATAGTAGTAAGGTCTGAATACTACAAAAATATAAAATATCACTAGCTTTTCGTTATGTAGCACCCCACTGCTATATGTTGTGTTTAAACTCAGTCACTTGGTATTAACTAGACTAAATGGGGTGCTGTGTTCGATGTTAAGTAGATACCACAAAGCTTTACGTGTTTAAAGTGCACCATGTACAGTCTTAATATTAGAATTTTTTTTTAAATAAAACCATCATGTCATGTTTCCACAATATCATTTCTCAGATAAACTCTTTTATTGAACATTACATTACACACTGCCCTCACAGTGATTTATCATCCCAACTATTTCTTGCTTTTCAGCATTAAGGAGTTAGATTTATTTAGTCCCCATATTATTACCGGGCTACGCTTACAAAAACAAAAGGTAGCTTGTGGGTCTGCTCATCCTCACCACCACAGGCCACTGACGTCAGGTGTCCTGGACTGCTTTCTGCTCATTCATCTCCCTCGTTCTGTTAGTTTTTGTTTGCCTGTTTGGACTGTTGTGTTAATCTTGGACTTTAAGTTCAATTACAGGGATATAAACACTTTGGTGTGAAGAGCGGATTGAAACTAGAGCTATCAACTGGGCTTTGGTGCCATCTTGTGGTTAGTATGAAACAATAACATGGATATTGTCCTTCTGACAAACATTAAAATCTGCCTGCTCTCTGAGGTATACTTTCTCAAACAGTTTATGAGCATAAAAAAGTAACCTAACTGCCTGCTATGAACTTTCCTCCTAAACTGGAAGCTTTAAAAATGTTCCATCATTTTGTCCAGTTCTGGTCTGTCAGGGGGCAAAAGACAGGTCCCACCCTGTACTGTACAAGTCACTAGGCCATGAGAGGGCCAATTCGGAGAGACAGACAACCATTCACACTTATGGTCAGTTCAGAATTGCCGTTTAACCTAACCCCTTTGAATTACGGGAGGAAGCCAGGGAGACACACACACACACACACACACACATACAACATGCAAGCTCCACACAGAGGAGCCCCTGACCCAGGCCCCCTTGCTGTGAGGTAACAGTGCTAAGCACTGTATCACCATGCTGCCCTTAAAACTGATCCATTATTTAAAAATAAACTTATTTAGACTCTCCGCTTCCTTGGAGTGTAACACTGAATCATTTAATTGCTTCATATTTTTGGATGGCAAGTATTGTGAAGTCATGACATTTTCAGGTCCTTTAAAATAAAAATCATACAAGGAATTAAAGAGTAGCAGTAATAGTCAAAAAAATCTTAAAACATATAAAAAAGTAAGTACCTTTGGCAGCTCTCTTGTGTTTCCCCAAGGGAGCAGATAAATAAGCACAGGGGATGTGGCACAGAATTTACACCAGATGCCATTTGTGGAAGGGGTTTGTGTCACTATAAACCTTTAAAATATATTTTGGATGAAACAGGAATAAATTATATGTTTTTGAGACAGGCTGTTAGTACCAAAGTGCCTAAAGATACAATTTAAAACTGGTTCTTTGCCAAGTTGTCTGTTATGTGGAAACACAACATTGAATCATTCCTTGTGTTAGGTGCTTTTTTTATGCTTGAATGATCCACAGGTCAGTGTTGTTTAAAAAAAATCCTCTGAAAATGATCAGGAATAAAAAGGACTGGATTGAAATTGAGTGAAATAGGAGCCAAAGAAAAATGTTAAAAGACCCTCAGAAAGCCTGGAGAGCTATTGGTCAAGGCCATTTTAAAAATTACAAGAAAGTCTGGCTCTTTGGAAGCAAAATATTTGAAAAATGAGGGGTGGCTAAAGACAGGCTCAACATCTTGCAACTAAAGTACCTTTAGGGACCACTTGGGGGCTGTGGCTCACAATCACAAGCTAAAATGACATATGTCCTGCTTTTTATTTTCTTAAAATATCAGTTTATCTTTGGGATTTATACTACTGGTTGAACACAGAGCAACTACCTTCCCCTAATTCCCAGCATTAATGCCACTCAAAAGTAATATAGGCAACTGTAGGTCCAAGATGACTGTCTTTTGAATTAAACCCTGTAACTTTTTATGTTTTTTTTAAAAAAGAAAAAAATAATTGTGTTTTATAAGCCAAAAAATAAATAAATAAATGAGGAAACCTTAAGTTGAACTGTACTCATGTCTTGGATTGTGTGTTTTTGATATACCACCACCTCACTTTAACACAAAAAACTCTTCACTGGTTTAAAAAGAGAATTAACTGGCTCTCAAGTTCACCTCTTCAGCCTGACTGCAGGTAAGAGGGGTGGAAAATTGGATGGATGATGAAAAGAGAGCAGACAGCACAGATGGAAAACCAGATGGGGGTTCTCAGGGCAACAACAGAAGAGATGAGAAGAAGTGGATCTTGTATCTTAAATTGAGGTTTAGTCCTTTAGAGCAAGAACATTTCGACCTGCTTCCATGCAGCTGTTTAAGAGCTTAGGATGTGGTAAAGATTAGGTTAGGAAAGTTATGGTTGTGGTCAGAGTTGTAGGTAAAGGATAGAGCAAAGAGTATACCTTTCTAGCCTGAATATATAAACTTTTAATGGTGATGAATGCTCAGTGTGTGCATACTTTGACCAACAGCATGTCCAAGATGTAATTTGACATTTGATGCATTTTTTAAAACATAAATGTGTGATAAAATAAAAATGTGTAATAGTTTATTGCTGAGGGCTAGGCTGTCATCAAAGATCATGTTAAGTGATTTGTCCCTTTTCTTGCTGTAACATATCTCATATTTTTATGCATGTATACAAATTTGTATGAAAATATGCAGATAAATGCAGTGCTCATTCATGAGCTAAGATATATTATATGGACTAAAGTTTTGGGGAACACCTCTTAATCACTGAGTTCAGGTGTTTCATTCAGTCCCATTGCCACAGGTGTACAAAATCCAGCAGCTAGCCATGCAATCTGTTTTTCCAAACATTTGTGAAAGAATGAGTCGTTCTAAAGAGCTCACTGAATTCCAGCGTGTTGCTGTAATAGGATGTCACTGTTGCAACACGTCAGTTGTTGAAAGTTCTTCCCTCTAAGATATTCCACTATCAGCTGTAAGTGTATTATTGCAAAGTGAAGGCATTGAGGAACCACAGTGTCTAATAGCCACTAACAATCTGCTGACTCAATAACTGCAGCGTTCCAAACCTCCTCTGCAATTACATCAGAACAAAAACTGTGCTCTGGGAGCGTCATGGCATGGGTTTCCACAGCCAAGCAGCTGACTGCAAGCCTTACATCACTGAGCACAATGCCAAGTGTCAGATGGGGCAGTGTAAAGCATGCTGCCACTGGACTTTGGAAATGTGTTCTATGGAGTGACATACCAAACTTCTTTATCTGGCAATCTGATGGATGAGCCTGGGTTTAGTGAATACCAGGAGAGCACTACCTATCTGACTGCATTGTTCCAGCTGTAAGGTTTGGTGGAGGAGGGGTAATACTATTGGATTTTTTTTTTCCAGGGGCTGGCCTGGGCGCCTTGGTTCCAATAAAGGGAAAATCTCAATGCTTCAGCTTACCAAGACATTATGAACAATTCTTTGGAAACGGTTTGGGGAACACCTTTTTTCTGCTTGATTAAATGAATTTGGTGAAGAAAAGCTTGACTGGCCCACATAGAGCTCTGACTTCAGTCCCATCAAACACCTGTGGGGCTGATCTAGAATAAAGATTGTGTGCCAGGCCCTCTCATCCAACAACAGTGTCTGCTCTTCTAGATGAATGAGCAAAAATTCCCACAGACACACTCCAAACTCTTATAGAAAACCTCCCAAGAAGCGTGGAAGCTGTTACAGCTGCAAAAGGTGGACCAACTCCATATTAATGCCTGTACAGTAGATTTAGAAGGGGATGTCATAAGAGCTCCTGTAAATGTAATGTATAGGTGGCCCAATGCCTTTTGTCCGTATAGTGTAGTTATATGATGCAGTTTTCTGTTGTTTAGAAATCACTGATAAAGATGATGCTCAGCCCTGCAAAGAACCCACCTAAAATCTTTACTTACATCATAACCTGGCAAATATTTAAAAAAAGAAAAAACTGTTCAAATTGTGACGTTTTCCAGGTATCCATCTTGCTTTATACTGAGTCATCTGGCTGATAATAGCGTAACTCCACTCCACAAAAGTAAACCCCTATGATAAAACTATTTCACACACTGGCTGACTTTCCCCTGTTTACCAATATGGCCTTGTCCTCAGTGACCTTTGACTGCACAGGTCAGCTTGAACTGACGCCTTTAGTCTGGACCAGTGGAAATACACACAACAAAACCATTTCATTTGTGTTATTGAGCAGACAGAACTTGGTTTTCATGATAAAATATATATATATATATATATACATCAAACATGACAGGTGTACAGTGCGTTCAAAAGCTTACAGATATATCATTGATGAGTCTTTTATTTACACAATCAGCCACTGAGGTACCCTCCTCTATAAAAATACAAAAACAATCAGTCTCTGTACAAGGCAAGCATGGTTTTTGGTTGTAACACAAAGTTATTTTGGATAATGTCCTTTAATGTTTTGTGTTTGGAAACCAAATATTGGCTTAAAGTAAAAGTATTTGTTTTTAGAGTGTCAGCCTTGACATTTTCACTGAACGCTGTCAGTTTTATTTGCTGCTGATGCAATGAGGAAAAGCAATTGCGTGATGTCACTGAGTCAGTTTAAAAGCATATATATTTTAACTTATAGTAAAATAGTACTGGTACATCATTGCTAAGGAAGAACTGAAATCCAAAGTGATCACATTCAATCATATTGATGATAACATGCAATTCAGAAAGCTATTTTTGTTGAGTATTGAATTTGGTACCAATTAATACGTTGTACATACATTCACCAGCCAGTTCAGATACAGCTTGCTAGTACCAGGTTGGACACCCTTTTGCCTTCAGAACTGCTTTAATTCTTTGTGAAATAGATTGACCAAGATGCTGGAAACATTCCCCAGAGAGTTTGGTCCATATCTACACAATATCATCATGCAGTTGCTGCAGATTCAGCAGCTGCACATCCACACTACGACTCATCTTCTGCAGCAGTAACTCATCTGCTACCTGTTGTGCATTCAGAGATGGTCTTCTGCATACCTTTGTTGCAACAGGAGGTTAATCGTGGGTGGCTGTGGCTCGGGAGATAAGAGCAGGTTATCCTCTAATTGAAAGATGGGTAGTTTGGGGCTGCTCTTGTTTTATTGGTTTCATTTAGCTTTAGGATCAGACAGTGCTGGTTTAGCTAGTCTCCTGAGTTTCTTATATTTTTGGTTTTTCCTTGTATGTTGTCCCTGAGTCTTCTTGTCTCTGTGTAGTTTGATTTTGTACTCATTTCCTGTTTTACTTTGGTAATCCTGTTTTATTTTGGTAGGCAGCACGGTGGCTCAGTGGTTAGCACTGTTGCCTCACAGCAAGAGGGCCCTGGGTTCAAAACCTGGGGAGCGCCCTTCTGTGTGGAGTTTGCATGTTCTCCCTGTGCTTCCACAGGTTTTCTCCGGGCGCTCCAGTTTCTCCCGCCATTGAAAAATATGCTAGGGTAATGCTGCCCATCAGCCCAAGACACTCTTGCAAAAGAGGTTCTTAATCTCAAGAGTGTGTGTGTGCCCCCTTCTCTTGTGTTTCTCTGGATGCTTCCTAGATTTGGTTTACTTTGTAAGGATTTATCAGCATTAAAACTCATCTTTTAATGCCAACCTCTTCTTCCTGTAGTCTGTATATGAGAACTCTTTGACCAACAATCCAGTATTACTGGGCGTTGTGAATGTGGTTTGTAGTTAAAACAAGCTGTTTGAGTGCTCAGAGTAGAACAGCTCTATATAAGTAACAGTCCACTTGAGTTGCTGTTGCATTCCTATCAACTCAAAGCAGTCTGGCCATTCTTCTGTGGTGTCATCAAGGCATTTTCTCTTTGTTGGACCATTCTCTGAAACCCCTAGAGATGGTTGTGTGGGAAAATCCCAGTAGATCAGCAGTTTCTGAAATACTCAGACCAGCCTGTCTGGCAGCAACAATTATGTCACGCTCAAAGTCAAATCACCTTTCTTCCCCATTCTGATGCTCGGTTTAAACTTTAGCGGGTCGTCTTTTTGCAGTTAATGAAGTATTCTGATTCTTTTCCTTCCATAAATGCTAGAGTTGTTGTATTGATGAACAGCTGAACAGGTATACTTAATGAAGTGGCCAGTGAATGTACAAGACAGTGAAGTCTCCCAAAAGCTATAGTAACCCAGCAAACATAATTCTCTCCAGTCAAATTGGTTGCAGTATGATGGGGAAACCTGCACCACAAAAAGAAAGCTGTTTACATTGTGTCCACATACAGAAGTGGTCACCCCTCCCCAATGTCAGCATTATAAACCAGATTAGTTTATGTCCAAATCCTATCTGGACATAAATTCTAAGCTTACTGTCAGTGTGAGATGACTGAACTGAAAAGCAGAAATATAAACCTCACAAAATGGTTAGAACAACTGCAGTTACAAATCTTACTTCAAAATGGAAACCAACAGGACTGAAAAATGAAGCCAACGCTCAAGTGCTAAAAGCTACAGTGCCTCTAATGGCTACTAGAGGCTGACTCCAGAAATAAGTCAATCCACAGACTCCCATGTTAAGATGCGAAACTTTGAGCATGTTTACAGCCTGCTACAAGCAATGCTTTGGTCTCTCTGTTTTTCCGGTTCATAACAACTAAAGAGGGGATGAATTTATTGATAACGCCTCCATTTGGATATAATTAAGGTTTCAAATTAACAACGTGGCCTGTGAAGTACAGACCCTCCCAGGGGTTTGTGCTTCAGTTTGGTGAGTGACTTTGTAGCATTTTATCTTTTTGGTACTCAGCACAACTTAGCTGGTAGTCAAGTGAAAAGTTTTCACAGGACTGCATGCACTCATGTGAAAAACTAAGTACACCTCATGATTCACTAGCTTTAAAACCAGTTTTAGCAGCAATACCTCAAAACATTCATTTTCTGAATGACTATCAATCTCTCACAATGTTGTGGATTTTTGGCCCACTCTTCTTTGCAACTTTGCTTCAGTTCACTGAGGTTTGCCGGCATTTATTTATGCACAACTCTCTGAAGGTCCGCCCCAGTATTTCAGTTGAGATGTCTGGATTTTGACTGGGCCATTGCAACTCCTTGATTCTTTTCTTTTTCAGGCATTCTGTTGTAGATTTGCTGCTGTGCTTGTGATCAGCAAGCTTTGGCTGTCAGACAAAGGGCCTCACGTTTGACTTTAGAACACTTTGGTATAAACACAGTTGGTATGAGGTGTTTGTGCTGGTATGCTGTTTTGAGTTTGCCAAATGTGACGCTGCACATTATGGACAAACATCTCCACATACTAACTCAGGCCTGTAGAGTCTGAGATGTAGCTCTTGGGGTTTTTGCCGTTTCTCTGAGTATTGCACAGTCTGACCACGCAGTGAATTTGGTGCGTCTCCTGAAAATATCGAGGTGCTCACAAAGGCTGATCAATTAATCGAGTTAATTTGATTAGCAGCACCTGGCTGCTCCTTCCCTTCTTAATTCTTGTGGAAGCAGTAAGGGTGGACTTAGTTTTTCACAGGACTGCATAGAGTCCTGAAAAAACTTTTTTTTAGATGACCACATTTGCACATTGCACCCATACAGTCTATGGATGCAGCTTGCTAACCAAGCTCACCATGAATGGTCACTTTTAGCTCAAAATAAGTCCAGGAAGCAGTTGTTAATATAATGTTGAGCCACGTCCAGCTTTTAAATACAATCTGTGTTCAGTCTATGAACTATTTCAGCCCAATTTAATGATAATAAAAACAGAAAATATTATAATGAATTGTAATAATTATAATTGCTATTAGGCCTCCTGTATTTTCAGATACAGAAATGGATGGCTTTTTATTTCTGTAGTCTTTTAGTCATTAAGTTTTTACAAACACTCATTCTAATAGGACAAATGCTTTTTCTGAGTACAGTATATAGCATTTTTAAAAATAATTCTCAGTCATATGGAATTGTTTGAAATGGAGAATTATTATAAAAATAAATGTGTTGATGCAGGTTCATGTTCTGGAAACATTTCAGGAGGCACTGTTTCACCTGCAGAAGGATCTGGATTTAAAAATGTCAGGGTTCGCTTTGAAAGCAGAAAAAGTCTTCAGGCGGCTGCAGAGTCCGACACGAAGTCTTTCACCTTCACCTTCTGCAGGCCACAAGTTCAGTCCCTGCAGCAGCAAATGATATGTCAATAAAAGTGTCTTTATGTAAGCACTCTCTCCATTCTGACTCACTTTAAACATGAGCTTCAGTCCTCAAAGTCAATACAAAAACAGGCTATTTGTGTCCCTAGTCAGAGCATAGTGATCTCAGTCTGCAGGATGGACTGGGCTCGGGAGTTCCTTGTACACTTTGCAGAGTTTTCTGTACTGTTTCGGCTCATGGCACGCAGCCTGCAGTCCGGTTCCACGTAACGTTTCAGAGACAAACTCTTCCATGTTCTCCTCAGCTCACTCTGAACCTTTTCATATGGAAAAAGAGGTGAGTTGTGTTTAATTACATATTCAAAAAAGAAAAAGCATCCAAAGTATGTTAGGAAGAATGTAAGCATAGGCTCACCTCACTGTTGAGGAAACAGTAGAGGACAGATACAATTAGACCCTAAAAGACACAAACACACATTACAGACTGATGCAAGTGTGTATGAACCAAGTTTATAATAAATTAAAAGTTGAAATTAAAAAGTTAAGTTAAATAAAATAAATAAAAAGGGGGTCCAACCTGGGACTAGCAAGGTTCAATTCAATTCAATTTTCAATTCAATTTTATTTATATAGCACCAATTCACAACAAAAGTCGCCTCAAGGCGCTTCACACTGTAGGGTAAAGATAAAACAGTGTTAAAGGGAAAACCGCAACACTCCAATGATCCCCTATGAGCAGCACTTGGCAACGGTGGGAAGGAAAAACTCCCTTTTAACAGGAAGAAACCTCTGGCAGAACCAGGCTCAGGGAGGGGCAGACATCTGCCTCAGCTATGTGTTAC
>VUQH01073653.1:0-18683 GCA_015106775.1 Etroplus canarensis
CTTCAACATCGTTTGTCCAATATGTCCACTGTCCCTCCTCTGAACATGTCCAAACCATCTCAGCCTGAGCTGTCCCTCTGATGGACTCATTTCTAATCCTGTCCATCCTGGTCACTTCCAGTGAACATCTCAACATCTTCAGCTCTGTCACCTCCAGCTCTGCCTCCTGTCTTTTTGCCACCATCTCCAAACCATGCACCCCTGACACTTGTCTCCACCCACTCCACCCTGCCTGCACTCTCTTCTTCACCTCTCTTGTGCTCTGTCTGTTTCTTTGGATGGTTGATCCCAGGTATTTAAACTCAGGTATCTAAACTTCTGACGTTGTATTTACCTAATTTCAAGATAGGTCCTTTCTTTTCACATGACTATATAATTTACTCGAATACACTTTTCAGCATGTTTCTCTTCTTTTGCTCTGTCTTTGATTTATGATCACTCACCCTTTTCAGATGTGCTGAACTCTTTGAACTTCAGCACCTGTTTCTGTGATTCCTCTCACGTCTGTTCAGACAATAAAAGGGCCACAAGAAAAATCTATAGCATATCTCCCACTCTGCCAGCTGCTGTGACTGATCGAATGCAGCGTCCCTCGCTGTGTGTGTGTGTGTGTGTGTGTAAATACTCACAGCTCTCCAGCTGCATGATGCAGGTCTGAACATCCATTGGGAAGTTCTTCAGATCCATGGGACAGGCCAGGACCAGTGTTATTCTGCAAACACACACAGAAACACAGCCATGCAGCATCACTCAGAGTAAGAGGATTACCTCGAGCTTTATCAGCATCGCTCACCCAGCCAGCAACAGATCGCCACGCCGAACACCGACAGATCATAAGGTTTGAAACTGATAAAAATTCTCCTTTAATCTATTTGCATCTACTTTTCAGAGTGAAAGAATCATCTGTGAAAAGTTAGATTAAAAATAATTACTGCTGCTATTAGTGGCCAGTTTCAACAGTATAAACAAGTAATTTTATGTTAAGATAAAAAGCGGCAGAGATAATAAATGAGCTTTGCAGAGCTGAGAGAGAAAATTCACTTCAGTTTGAGGGTTAAGCCAAACCAATTAAAGGATAACAAACAGCACAGATGAAACTGTGAATGGACTCAAACCCAGAACAATTAGGTGATTGATTCATCACAGCTGCCACAATTTTCAGAACTGATCTAATCAATGAAGTGGTTTATTAAGCATAAATGAAAAAGTAGCAAGTTAAAATCTTTCTTTCCCTCCAGTGTGGTAAGCTGTTTGATTTAACTCACTTAATTTAACTCAATGTGCATTTCTCCAGATTTAAACCACTGGTTGACCATGACACAAATTTTTAAGATTTTTAGAAAACAGCCATTTTTCAGACTTTTTATATGAAACAATTCCAGGATAAATCTGATGGTTTACTCTGTTGTTTCCACACTGATCACAAATCAAACACTGAAAATGCTGCCAACAAATATCACGTGAGTATCTAAAATCCTGATGCACAAAGCTCCATTTTTGTCCACATAGCATTTAAAATCTCATTGAGCCAAACTGCATCACTGGGTGACACACTCTTACATGACCACAGACACACACTGTTTATGTCAACACCTTTGTTTATGTCGCCCCAAACAGAAGTAGAGCATCAACTGTGGATTAATCCAAACTGGAAAATAAAATGCATGGTACTTGGCCAGTGTGACCTTGACCTTTGACCCCACACTCTCATAAATGTTATCTTCTACCCATCACAGGTGTCTCACACACACACACAAAGTTTAGTAAAGATCCAGCAAACAAGTCAGCTCCTGTAGAGGTTACAAGATTTGGAATGCACAGATTGGATGGACAACCTAAGAGCATAGTAATACCCAACAAATGCACTCTATCCTTCTGTTAAAATAATATTTACAATAAGTTCTACATGTTTTTAAAGATTTACTACTCAGTCAGAAGGAATGAGCTCTGGGCTGGATGTTAAAATACTCCCTCAGAAGATAAAGTACCTTATTATTCCTTTAGAGGTAGAAAAATGACCACTGGCATGGTACTCAGGTGCTGAAGTTGTACCCATGTGGTTTGTACCATTCATCCATCCATCCATCCATCCATCCAGTGCCTGAGCAAAGATGCCCTTTCTTCTACTCTTCTGGTGGGATAGCAAGAATCATAATCTCTCTGCTGTATACTTCCAGTGGGACATCCCCAAAATGTAGATCAACTGATTGATCCACAGCTTCAGTTTCATGCTCAGCTCTCTCTTCACCACAACAGATTGGTACGCTCTCTGCATTCCTGCTGAAACTGCACCAATCCATCTGCAAATGTCTCCACTGTTCTCTCGCTTGTGAACAAGACCTGGAGATACTTCGATACTTGAGCTCCTTCCTGAACCAATCACCCCGTTATGGTGGTGCAGGGTTTTGTGATCCAACGAGCTGTGTTGTTGGGGGCAATCTGCCCCTGTAAGAGTCTCCCAAGATAATTTGGGTGGGGTGAGCACAATTCAAAAGACCCCTATACTGAGGAAAACAAAGACTGAGAAAACCTTGCCTGGGCTAGGAATACCTTGGTCCCATTCTGGAGCCAGGTCTGAGAGAGAGGTTTGCTCAAGAGTGCCTGGAGGTTGGGCCCTAACCAGTGAGGCCCAGCTGGGCTCTGACCAATGAGGGCTCAAACAACCTCCTGATACCAAAATCTTGAATCAACTGTTTTATTTTTTGTATTTAGAGACATAAATGTACTCAGAATGAGAATCAGAGTACTTTATTAACTGAAAAATAAATGGAGTGGGAAACAGCCTCTGCAACCTCCTGGCAGTGACTGCACTGATAGTGAAGGTGCAGTTACTGCACTTATTTCCAAATGTGTGTCACAAGGGTGGAACAGTCCTGAAATATTAAAAGAATGACTAAAGCATTAGCCTGTGTGCTTCTTTTTAATTTTTCATTGGAACATTGAGATTACTAAAAGCCTAAAATCTAGTATTCCCTCGGTGCTAATTATAAAATTTTAGAGGCCTGGAGAAAATACTGACAGTAATGTCATGTCAGAGGTCACTGTTTGACTGCAACCCTCAGCACATCGTTCTCACTGCTAGCACGCTGACATTATGACGCCACAGCTGAGCCTGCTGGATGTAACAACATGGGGACGAATCGTGTTTCATGCAAGAGCGAGACTTGCAAATGAAAATGTCGTGAGATGAGGTGATGACACATTAAGTTTCTCAGTCTCAGGCACTGATATTAATTACTGCTGTGATGTGGTGGGAATGCATCTCTGAAGGAGTCAACTTTCCTCAGAAATTAAAGGAAAAACCAACGGCATAAATAATAGCATGCATTACTGAAATTAAACATCCTATTCCACAACTTAGACCCAAATATCAGCTATGATAAAGCTTGTTTTGCTTTGTTTTGGTGTTTTTCCAATTAGGGAATCTGCAGAAAATGTAGTCACTGGTATTTTCAAACTGATGCCAATAGAGACTATTCTTATTATAAATCAGTCTACTTTTTTAATTAACAAATTGCGCAATCTGAAGATTTTCCACAAACGACTGCTGCTAATTTGACTAAATTTTAATGACCAGAAAAATACTCTACTCTGAGCTCATGCTGATGGTTTTCATAATTCCCAAATTGCTTTGCTTTGGTAGCCTGTTACCTGCCAAATAACTTTAACGGCAATTATCACAGGCAAATTATCAGATGCAAAAAGCGCCATCCATTACTCTCACAGCTGCACTAAATGTTACATTCATGAGTGTTCATTTAAGAAAACCTGCAGAAGGCTCCGGTGCAGAGTGCGAGCTGTTAGCAAGCTGTCCTGAAGTGCAGGAGGCGATCTCACTGCACACGCTCAGTCCTTCTGTTCTGCTCTAACAGGACACCCGCTGCTACAACACACACGTCCGGTGTGCCTGATGTTCCAGATAAACTCTGCCTCGTCTGCACATTGTAACAAATCCTTGACAGGATGCTGAATACGTACTGCACTCATGATGTAGCTTCCACAGATGTCCCACTTTCTCAGAAAGGAATTCAGCTCGCTGCTTTTCTGCCTCTCTGCTGCACTGTGACACCGGAGATGCTGACAGAATTAGTACCTTGCATTGTTGTTCGTGAGCTACATGGAAAATCCTCTCTTATTTTAATTCCAGTTTAATTTTAAATCTGAAAAAATGGGGACTGAATGAGAAAATGTTTACGATTGTTTTCTGTGTCTCAGAGTTTACGTAGTTTAACTGTAACTGTTTCTTGTCTTGTTTTGGTTTTTTGTGTTCTGTCTCCCTCAGAGGAGTCATGTCTCCGGGGAGTCCCAGAGCAGCGTGACATCACCAGGGAATCCCCACGAGCAGGCGTGGCACTGTCTGGTTTCACGCCTTGGTCGGCTTGGTCGGCTGGGGCACCTGCAGCCGATCTCCTGGTCCCGGTCTGCCTGTCACCCATCGCCAGTTCATTTAGTACATTCTGTGGTAATGTCGCCAGCTCTCAAGTCTAGTGTTTTTCTCTGTTTGACTTGTGTATCAATTCACCGTACCCTCCTCTCTATCGCAGACCACCCTTCCTAAGTGAGATTATGGTTCCTGGGGAGGATCAGTGGTGGAGACGGTGGCACTGACAAAAAGACAGGAGGTGGAGCTGTAGGTGGCAGAGCTGAAGATGTTGAGATTTTTGCTGGGTGTGACCAGGATGGACAGGATGAGTCCATCAGAGGGACAGCTCAGGCTGAGATGGTTTGGACATGTTGACAGGAGGGATAGTGGACATATTGGACAAAGGATGTTGAAGATGGAGCTGCCAGGCTGTAGGATAGGAGGAACTGAAGGAGGACATGCAGAGGGTTGGAATGACAGAAGAGGAAGTAATGACAAGGTGAGATGGAGGCAGATGATCCGCTGTGGCGACCCCTAAAGGAAGCAGCTGAAGAAGAGAAGACGACATGAAAGATTCCAGGTAAATGGTGTGAAAATGCAGGAGTTGATGTTTAAAGACATTCTCAAAGAAAAATGTTTTAATACATCTTCAGTAAGAGGAGATTCATTATGACTAATTGCTAATGTCCATTACCACACCAAAGAAGGATGCAGGTCAGAGAGATGTCACCAGAAAGGAGGAAAGGAAGCTTTCGAAGGAATAAAATAATTTCCTGGTGCATGAAGCAGAGCTGATCTTACAATGAAAAAATTCCATTTTTTCTAAGGTTAAGATGGTGGCAAACAGCCTGTAGAAAAGTGAGTGAGGTCCATAAAATCTCTAGATTGAACTATTTTCTTTCAGGGTCTCTGAGATTGCTCTGCAGCTTGCATAGGTAGACCACTCCTTTTAGTTCACCTCATGGGACTCATTTGTAAAGATGTTCTCTCTGAAATCACACTGGTGCAAGCTCAGTTTGTTTTCTTCAGGCATGTTATTCATGGTCAGATCAGAGTTATACCAGCTACATTCATTTTCTGACCACTCTGCTGATGGGCAGGAGGATGAGAACAGAAGGGCAGTGGACAGCATATCTACAGCTGAACATCACCAAGACCAAGGAACTGACTGTGGTCTTTAGGAAGCAAGTTCTTCCAACCTCCCCCGTCATGATCAGGGGGACAGATGTTGAGGTGGCTGAGGACTATACACACACAGGCGGCAAACTGGACTGCATGGTAGATGAAGTGGTGATGAAGTGGTTTGCGAGGAAACTAGACTGCACCTCCTGCTGGTCTGCAGGCTTTACAAAACCTAACTGATGCACACTTTGGCCAATCACAGGTCTTTTCAGCACAAACTCCTATTGGTCCGGTCTGAGAGCCTGAGAGATGCTCCAACAGTGAACACTTTTCTATTTGTAACAGCTTATGGTTACTTTTGTGTCTGTGTGTGTGTGTAAAAATGCACTTGCGTGTGTGTTGACATTTGTAAATCTTCTATAGAAATTTAAAACACTGCGTTGTCGATGAATTCATTATCTTCAGCTGGTGCACTTTTGATTTGTGATGACTGTATTCTCTTTTTCTGTAACATGCACTGTGTTGCCCTCGCACAAAATGTGCTCCATAAATAAAGACTGATTTGACTTGTAAAACAAATGCAGATAAACTATATGGACAAAAGTGTTGGACAGCTACATGCAACTCTTAGGTACATACAACTTTGTGGGAACAGATTGGGGAAGACCCTTTTCTGTTCCAGCACGACTGTGGCCCACTGCACAAAGAATGCTTCATAAAGGCATGGCTGGACGAGTTTGGTGTGGAAGATCTGGACTGGCCCACACAGAGCCCTGACCTCAACCCCATCCAACACCATTGGGATGAACAAGAACAGAGATTGTGAGCCAGGCCCTCTCATCCAACATCAGCGTCCAACCTCACAAATGCTCTTCTGGATGAATGGGTGAAAAATCCTACAGACACTCCAGCATCTTGTAGAAAGCCTTCCCAGAAGAGTGGAAGCTGTTCTAGCTTCAAAGGGGGACCAGCTCCATATTAATGCCTCTGGATTTAGAATGGGAGGTCAGAAAAGCTCCTGGAGGTGGAGTGTAGCTGACTGACACTATAACTTCAACTGATAGGAATGTTTTGTAAAAGGGTGTTCTATCTGAAATCATGTAATAATTTAGTTCTGGTGCAGTCTCTACAGTAGGTTTTCAGGTTTTTATTCATGGTCTTGCTTTGCTCCCCTTTTATGTCTTCTCTTTCTCCTGCCCTCCCTCAGCCTGCTCCTCCTGGAAGTCTTTTCCCATTCAAAGGGAATTCTTCGTCCCTGTTATCGACTGTTTGATCGTTGGGGTTTTCCCACTAAGACTGTAGCGTGTTGTTGATTGTTGGGAATCAGCGCTATAAAAATTAAGAACTACTGCTCAGTTAAGATTAAATAAAGTGTGTAATCATCATGAAAACTTGCAGGAAAGAGAGCATAGAATCCTTATTTTAGAGGAAATAGTGAACATTTTGCATTTAAATAATCCTAAATGTTCCTCTTATAAGGTCCCTCACATGCACAGCTGGAACTACATATTACTTCAGTGCAAGCCCTGTGCTTGTGTTTGAAGTGCAGCAGGAGACTGCACTTTCTGCGAATCTGATTGTTCATGACTGCCCCTCGTCCTGCCCTACTGTTGAGTGAGAAACATTAAAAATGTAAAGAACATTTATAACATCCACTTTTTATCCCTTCCCCCAGGAGGGTTTAATATCCTGAGTCGTCTTGTCGCCTCTGAGATCAAGCTGATCATCAGAGGGTTCGTTGTGATATTTTCAAGTTTAGAAAATGAAAGCAGCAGAGGAGAAGTGCCGCGTTCAACCCTGTTCTGGGGGTATTTATAAGGGGCCAGTCTCGCTCCTCCTCCTGCTGGACATGAAGGTGAAAACCGAGGTTGATAACGGATCAGACACACTGCTGGAATACTAACAGGCAGAGTAGATTACCATGGCTGCAGCGTTTTTTCATTTGCCCCAGAGCAAATGCAATAAAAGCGAGGAGGAGGAGGAGGAGGAGGAGGCTCCAGCAGGCTAAAAGCCTTGTCGGCTGAAGGAGGCTATAATTCTGAGAGCCTTGAAAAGGATGTCTTGGAGATACAGGGGGGGAAAAATGAGCAAGTAGAACTCAGGAGGAAATAAAAACCTCCAACTCTGAAGCAATAAGAGAACTCTAAAGCAGAGGAGGGAGGTATATTGAATGCAGTAAACAGGAAGTTAGAGCAGGAGAGTCACTTTTTATCTTCTTTCACAGTTTTATAACTGATTGTTTCAGTGCAACATCCAAACTGATAAACCCTCTCCGTGGTCTTTGACGAGAAACTTTTCTCTAGGTTATCTCTAAGTTAAACAATTTCCTCCCTGGGATTCATAAAGGATTCTGATTGTGATTCTGATCAAGTCTTTGTATCTGGATAAGGCCACTCATACGAGTCCAAACCACATGGTCCACAGTCCAAGCAGCAAGGAGGCTCTGACCTCCTTTTCTTCAGTCACCTCCTTCAGCTTTTCTGGGGGGGACACTGAGATGTTCCCAAACCAGCTGAGACACAATCTGTCCACTTCATGTAGGACGCGTCCTGGTCAGATGCTGAACCACCTTAAAATCCTTCTTCTATCTTTAAAGCTGAGTCCAGTCAACCCTCAGAGGAAGGTCATTTCTAACAAGTGTACTCATCATCTTATCACAGCCAGTTTCTGGCAATACACAGGTGAGGGTAGGAAAAGACCCTGATGAAGTGAAGGGACCTCGTTGCCCTGTCTGGGACAGGATTACGGGGGCTCCAGCAGGGAGGAGGGTCTGGGAGGGCTCATCTGCCTTACGCAGAGTTTCGTCTGAGATCACTTTGAAGTCCTGGTTCACACATTCTCCTCGCATACAAAGGATCCGTGGTTGGAGCCCAGATGGACAGGGGTGAGGTTAAATGGGGGCCCAGGGTAGCACGGGGCCCCCTGAAATTTTGCCCTCCAAAACAGTACTGTCATGTCAGTGCTTTCATCAGCAGAAATCACGAGAGGAATAAAGAGGTCTAGCTCCTCTTTTTCTGTCTTTCTCAGTGCATCACTCTAACTGTATAATGTTAAATATTTCATGCAGTGAAAGATATTGTATGAAAGATATTTATATTGGTTTAATTACACTAATTATCATTTAACTTTACAAACTGTTAATAAAGGATGTTTGAGACACTTTTATTTACTTTACTGTAGTAACCAGACCATGTTTAATTAGCTCCATTTCCTTGCTATCAAATCTTGCGCTTCAGTGCGGCTGCTATATTATTACGGTGCAGCGACGTCTCCTAATGTGTCTTTATGGAGGCAGGAGGTCTGTGCATGTTAAAACCATTACAACTCACTACATTTTTAACTCCTTTTCAAGTTCTTCTCTTCAATTTTTATTTCTAATAGAATTTTCCACAAACTCCTCTGACCGGGTGTTGGACCCCGCCGTGCCACCCCAGTTTTAAAAAGCCCAGAAGCACCCCTGCAGGTGGAGAGCCAAGAGAATCCGGTCTAAAATCTGCAGATTTATCTGCTGTGGCAACCCCGTGGGGAAACGTAAGGGAGCGGCTGAAGGTATTCTGAGTTAAAGCTATCTTGATTAGTGTGAAGAAAGGTTGTGGGTCAGAATGCACCATTTTACAGCATGAAACGCAAGCTACGACGCGGCATTTTCTAGACCGTGTGGGTTCCACCCCATCTACAGGTGGAGACAACAGCATGTGAAAACACAGGTTGTGCATGTGGACAAAAAGGGAGCTAAAAAATAATTAGTAAAATGTTAGGCTGTTCAAGTTCTGGAAAATGTTAAGTTGTCTGGTTGCTTTGGCACCGTAACCACTGCAACAATGTTTCACTGACAGTGCATCAGCTCACAGAAACTCTGGCTGGCCTCTTCTCAACAACAAGGGTTAGACTGAAGGTCACGGGTCTGACACAGGCGGCAACCTGTGGGGCTGAGTAATGAAGCCAAAGCAGAAGTGCCAAAAACATTCTGTTATGGCTCCTCAAGCCCGGCAGTGACCACAGTCACAGTTTACATGCTGCGGTAATAACCAGGCTTTCTCACAGCTGGAATAGAAAACCTTCCGACTAACACTTCCTCCACTCACCGTATGCTGTAGAGCACATTGCCATTTTTAGAGATGCGTAGCAGCTTGTTGTCAGTGGTGACCTCATGAAAGTTGGCCCCCTTCTCGTTGGCGAAAAATAAGTCAGGTTTCCAGATGGAGTCCAACATGGAGGGGTCGAGGTCCAGTGAGTCGTCTGGATATTCGCTGTAGGCCAGCCGAGGGTCGTTCCACTGTTGTCTCAAGAAGATGTTCACCCTGTAGTCCTGCAAGGAGGCAGAGAGGAAAGAGGATATAGAAGTGTTAGAGGGAGGCAGGATAACTAGAAAGATGAAGGAAAGAACTGGTGAGAAAAACAATGAAGGACCAACTACAATGGAACAGCACTGTGCAAGACTTACAATTCTGGTCTCAAGATTGCTCATTTATTGGTTCTTGATCCGTGTCAGCGTAGTTTGGCCTGCTGAGACACGCAACTGTCCTATTTTGCAGCATTACTGCACTTCAGAAAATACAGCAGGTTTCATCAAAGTCACAACCTGGAACTTTCACCTTTGCAACTTCTTTCAACTGTATGATGCATCAGGTGAATCCAGCTGGCATTACTAAAACACATCTGAATGAAAAACCAAGAACTCAGCCCGTACACCTCTGTCTCAAATGTGGCCCTGTGTGACCTTGACCTTTGACCCCACAAGCTTGTAAATGTTAACAGACGTTCTACCCATCGTAAGTATTAAGCAGTTTCGAAAAGATCCAGCAAACAAGTCAGCTCATGTAGTGGTAAATTATAAAAGGATACAGATAGATGGACACAAAGACGTCAGCAATATTCTTCTACCAGTCATGGTGTTTAAACATACAAGCTTTAGTAAAGATCCAGCAGCCCAGTCAGCTCCCAAGGTAGCAATGATATTTTCATTGACGACCCCATGTGAACGTGATCATTGATGCCGTGACGTAACAAATATGAGTTCCTGTACCCATCATAGGTATTCACCACACAAAGTTTGGTAAAGGTCTGGCAAACAAGTCAGCTCCTGTAGTGATAACGAGTTTGGTAATGGACAGACAACCTAAAAACATAATGCCTCTGGGCATTGTAACAGGGTACTGTAATAGGATGCCACAGTTGTAAGAAGTCAGTTGGTTTCTTCCCTCATAGATATTCCACCAACAACATAAGAGTGGGATTATTGCAAAGTAGATCGTTTAGGAACCGAAGCAACTCAGCTCCCAAGTGGCAGACCACGTAAAGTTACAGAGCGGGGTCAGCATTAACATCAACATAAAAACTACATGTTGGGAGCTTCATGGCATGGGCTTCCACGGGTAGATAGACAATGCTGTGGGGTTGTTTTTCTGAGGTTAGTCTTTGCACCTTTTTTCTAGTGAAGGAACATCTTAATGCTTCATCTTACCAAAACATTTTGGACAATTCCATGCTTCCAACTTTGTGGGAACAGTTTGGGGAAGGTCCTTTTCTGTTCCAGCACGACTGTGCCCCAGTGCACAAAGCAAGCCCCATAAAAGCATGGCTGGAAGAGTTTGGTGTGGAGGAACTTGACTAGCCCACGCAGAGCCTTGACCTCAACCCCATCCAACACCTTTGGGACTAACTAGAACAGAGATTGTGAGCCAGGCCCTCTCATCCAACATCAGTGTCTGACCTCACAAATGCTCCTCTGGATGAATGGGCAAAAATTTCCACAGACACACTCCAACATCTTTGTAGAAAGCCTTCCCAGAAGAGTGGAAGCTGTTCTAGCTGCAAATGGGCACAAACTCCATACTAATGCTTATGGATTTAGAATTTAGAAAGCTCCCGTTGGTTTAATGAAGGTGGTCCAGTACTTTTCTCTCTATAGTGTACAGTGTAAAAACGTGTTCAGTGATGGAAAATCATGAAAGAAAAGTTGGTTTTGCCAGCGCCATCAGCTACAATGCAGGGCAACCCACAAACAGGAGAAGGGCTCATTAAAGGGAGTCTGAACAAACTCAAACAACCAGAGTTACATCTCATAACTACAACATTTCAAGCTTGCTGTTCATTTCCTAAAGTGCCAAAGTGGATATATTTAGGACAGAGAGTGGAGAGTTGTAGGAGGGGAGCTTTTTCTTTACTTTTCTGCCTACTACATCTTTAAATTAATACATAGCAGCAAAAGTTACCAAGCATGACTGAAACACGTTGAACAGAAGGAATGTATCCGCAGGGAGGTGTTCCCTTTTGAAATAACAAAAAACTGAAGAAAAAGGAGGAAAAAAGGCTCATCAAGGGTCATTGGTCTGCTGACTCAAGACACTGTAACTCCATATGGAGGAGCAAATGCTGTATCGACAGATACAAGCATATGCAGGAATGGAGTGATGGACGGAGCTTCATGGTTGGATGAGTAGGTGGTTATGGCTCCTCATCCATATGTCATTTTCTCCTTTATGTGAATGTAAGGGATTTTAGTGATCGTGGCGAGTTGTAGCCTTGAGCTATAGCAGAGATCTGTTTCCCACCTCTGAGCCCATTGAGTGGCTCAGATCCTCCTCAGCCTTGATGCATTTAAACAAATCAGCTAAAAAAATCTCAATCCTTATGTCCGTGTTTGTTCTTGGGGTGGTGTGTTTGTGGATGTTTGAATGATAAAGAGGAAGATTTGTCTCAAAAGTGCAATTCTTTTTCCAAAACAAAAATAGTACAGTTTCAACTGCACAACAAAGGGTGGTTTCGAGAAATTAAGGATAGATGAGCGTTAAACCGGAGCTCTGGTCATCGAGCAGCTGCTGATCAGGGCAAAGGTCAGATATAATGAGAAGACATACAGAAGGATAGATGAATGAAGGATGGAGTGGTGTGTTTTAAAGACAAGACTAATAGTTTCGATGTATCTATGCTACATGGACAAAAGTATTGGGTCACCTCCATATTCCACCTACAGAAGTTTTTATGACCTTTTATGACTTTTTTGAGTTGGTCCCCTTTGCAGCTAGAGCAGCGTCCACTCTCCTGGAAAGGCTTTCTACAAGATGTTGGAGTGTGTCTGAGTGTGCCCATTCATCCAGGACAGCATTTGTGAGGTCAGACACTGATGTTCCTGGGCCCCAGTCAATCAGTTTGACTCATTACAAATCAAATTTTTGTTGGTTCATAATTACTTTCCCATAAATGGGATCAAGGCTTTAGCGTTAGACTAGTTAGTGTTAATTTCAGGTCCTATTGTGACTTCGGGCACATTGGGCAGTAAGGGGGTACCATCCTTTCCAACTGGCTATGACGCTTTCCGTGTCTTGCCATGTGATGCTGACTTTCTTCAGGTCGCTGCCGAATGTTCTGTACCACTCAAGTTTTGGCCTCATTTCCACTAACCTCCTGGTAGGATGGCCGTCTTCAAGTGTCAGAGACCAGGGAGACAAACAGTTTTGTGCAAAAGTGTTGACTGAGCCATCATTTCTTTATCTGTTGCTGGGAAAATGGTACAATGATGTATTGAAATAGTTGTCTTCAGGAATAGTTCTCCAGGATTCTTGAAGGACATTCCAAAGCTCTTCTTTGGATGTTGGCTGTCTTTTGTTCTGTTCTCTGTCAACATGATCCCACACTGCTTCAGTAATGTTGAGGTCCATTCATCCCTCCATCCAACCTGTTTCCACTGATGTTCAGTCCAGTTCTTGTGTAATCTGGCATACCTCAGTCTTTTCTCCCTGTTTCCCTTTCTTGAGAATAGCTTTTTGACAATCATCGTTCCACTGAAACTATTTCTGATGAGGTTGGATCAACTGACGGTCCAGATGCATCTCTCAGGTCCTGTGTCAGTTCTTTGGATTTCTTCTTAAGGACATGACTTTCAGATACTGTCCATCTGCTGTAGATAGATTATTAGGCCTGACACTTCTTCTTCTGTCCTCCACTTGTCCAGTATCCTCACATTTTTTAAGGACACACTGCACACCATGATGAGACATGCCACGTTTTTGGCTGATAGCCCTTTTGAAATCACCTTGTTGGTATAAATATCCTATTTTATGTCTGTTAAACGGTGTTATTTTTGTTATTTTTCATAGATTCAGCTACAAATCCAGTTTAAAATCGGTTCTGTGCTAAGTTGTCTGTTATGTGTCGACACAACACTGGTTCATCCCTTGTGTTAGGAGCCGTTTTATGCTTGAATGATTCACAGGTCAGAGTTAAGTTAAAGCAGACAGTGTCCAAAGAAACACTTTGAAGGAGCTTCAGAAAGCCTGGGGAACTATTGCTCAAGACCACTTGACAATAAATGACAAGAAATTCGAAACAGAAAGACATGAGGGGTAGCTCAAACCTTTTGCACAGCACTGTAGGCCTCATTTGCCGCTCAGTGACAATTTCAAACAACAGAGGCACCTTCGCCTTTCCACAGATTTCCTTGTTAGCAATTTGGTTGCACTGGATTATCTTCAAGACCTGCCCCAGGCATCTCTGGTGGAGCAGAATCAGTTCTGACTGTACCCTTCCACATTACACCGGCATACAGTAGACGGCTGTTGGTTAAACGCCGCTTTTGTAGAACTGGAGCTTCATGTCAGTGGTGGTGGTGGTGACAGACTGGGTGGAGCTCATTTTTTGCTTGTAAGTCCTGCAGTGAACATCAGCTTCACTGCTAACTGTGCTGTCCACACCGGTGGAGAGACCCACTGTTTCAGAGTCAGGCTGACATTAAAGTCAGAGTTAGACTTTGCATTGGCTCCTCTGCATTCTATCTTCTCAAACGCCTCTCACACATTATAACTCTCTTTCTCTCAGTTGTATTTTCACAGGTTTAAGATGTATAGTTGCCTAAATTGACATTCAGGTTTTAAAATTTAAATTTCTGGCCTCTGCGCTCTATCTCCCTCTCTCACACACCTCTGTAAATTCTCTTTATGTGCAGTCAAATTGATCCAGGTAGAAGATAATAACTGCTGTTCCCTCAGAGCTTTATTGTATAACCCTTCCATCGCCCATTCTCCATTCCCTGTTTCGCAATCAGAGATGGAGTGTGTGTATTCAGTGTGGGGTGGCATTTAGCTCGGCCCTCCATCTCCCTAATTGTCAATTATTCTCAGAATATGGAGCCTGGCCACTTCGGCCAGGCTGGAGCCATCATTAAGCTGCGTGGCGTAGCAGAAATGCAGCACAGGGATGAGGTGCGGCCATGCCAGCGGCCCCAGCAGGTGGCATTTAGAGGAGCAATCAGCCACAGTGCCACATGTGTGTATATGTGTGAAATGCAGCCGCATGACAATCAGCCTCAGCGAGACCCCTTTGCCGTTTATCACTGTTTATTACACTGAATATCTCACACGAAACAAATGAGCCTGACCTTTCATGAATGAGTCGCCTTTTCTTCTGCTTGAGAATATGATGAATAACCTGAAATGGCGTCGAGATGAGGAGTGTCTGTTGATGCAGAGGGGGAACGAGGAAACACAGAGCCGCAGTAAGAGTGTATGCCAGGATCATCAGTCACTAACAGGCCTGCAGTTTGATATCAGCCTGGAAAGGGCAAAAGCTGAGCAGAAATGAACTTGATGGAGTTTCTCAAAACAAAGATAACGAAAAGGGCACTCAGGGAGCGCAGGACTCCAGTGAGGCCGATGCCCCTTCGAGTGAATTTAAAGCAAGCGAAGGAAAAAAAAAAAAAAAAACCTTGTTCAACTCACTGATTTGGTTTCACACAACGACTAAATGGCTGAAAACATCACAGACTCAGCAGAAGTAATACACAACCCCATCTTCTAACAGGATGGGACACTGGAAAATCTCAATAAAAAAACCAATGATACAGTGATTTGAAAATCTCATAAACCAATATTTTATTCACAAAAGAACACAGAAAACATTTCAAATGTTAAAGTGAGACATTTTACTGCTTAATGAAAAAGACTAGCTCATCTTAAATCTGACGGCAGCATCACATCTCCAGAAAGTTGGACACGTCCATGTTTCCCACTGTGTAGAATCCCCGCTTCTTTTAGCATAAACACCTGGGAACTGAGGAGACCAGCTGCTGGACATTTGGGAGAGGAATGTTGTCCCATTCTTGTATGATATAGGGTTCCAGTTGATCAACAGTCCCGGGTCTTCTTTGTGTTTCAGTTGGTGAGAGGTCTGGACTGCAGGCAGGCCAGTCCAGCACCTGGACTCTTCTACTATGAAGCCATGCTGTTGGAATAGCTGCAGGATGTGGTTTAGCGTTGTCTTGCTGAAATATGCAAGATGTGCCACATGTTCCTCCAGCTGCTTACTTTTTCAGCCTTTTGTTGCCCTGTTTCAACTTCTTATCGACGTGTTGATGCCATCAAATCCAAGATGAGCTGGTATTTTTCATAAAATAGCAAAATGTCTCAGGTCCAACATTTGAGATGTTTTCTATGCTCTTTTGGGATCAAAATATTTGTTTTGGGAGTCTGTCTTGGTGCAGGAGGTGAGGTATACCGTGGACAGGTCGCCAGTCTGTCGCAGGGCAAGCACAGTGAGACAGACAGCCATTCACACCTAAGGCCAGTTCAGAAACATCAGGTAACTTAACAAGCATGTCTGTGGACTGTGGGAGGAAGCCGGAGTACCCAGGAGAACCCAAGCAGACACAGGGAGAACATGCAAACCCCACACAGAAGGACCCCATTTGGCTGGTGGATTTGAACCCGCCACACCACTGTGCTGCCTGCATTTATTTAACTTTTCCACCGGGGGGAAAAACGGTCACATTGCAGCTTCATTTGGTCCATAAAACCTCATCATCATGGGTCAGAGGCTCCTCGTGGCTGTAGATGGACGAACATTAAATGCAGAAATCAGCAAACGGACATCAGTTCTGTCTTGGGCCCAAATGAGGGACAAGTCATCTGAATGCAGAAATGATTCATTAAGCTGACGACTAATTTAAAGAATTAAATAATTAAAGAATGCTGATGACACCGAGGCAGCTCCATATGAAACACTGCCATCTGAGAATGTGACATAAGGCCATTGGACTGTTAAGTGCTGCCCTGACATCCCCATACACCATCAGCATGCTGCTATGAAACCATTAGCAGAGGAACTGCTGTACTTACACAATACCGCACTCATTTCAGCGTGTATTAAACTCGGGCAGTAAACCACGCATGAAAGGCTGCTATAGTCTTCCTCATCTTCGTCCCCAATAACAACAACTACAGAAACAGCAGCAGCCATATTCTAATTCCACGCCTGTCATAACATCCTGTCAGCTCCCTGGATGCCGCTCAGGTAGAGGAGAAGGAGGTAGGAGGTTACGGAGGCTCGCACATTATGGTGGCACATCTGCTCTGCTCAGACAGCACTGCACATGGAAAAGAAAGCTGCTGCTTTCACTGTGTGGCCTCAAAATAAGCCAAACCAGTGCCTGCAGCACTGTGGGATGTCAGAACAATTTACAAGAGATCCAGGAAGCAAACTTCTCTGTGGATCGTGAGGTGACTTTAATAAACCAGAGGCTTCTGTAAACACTGATGCAATTAGGCCTGTCCGAGTTTTATGGTAAAATGCAATCTTCAAATTAAATCAGAAACTTGTTTGTTGATGGTTACATGAAGTCAGAAATAAAAAATTGTGAATAAGAGGCTCAATGAATCTCATTTCCTGCCCTGAGGTAACATTCAGATCAGTATTGTAGTCTGCCATTATGAAATATGAGTGGAAATTATTTTTAACTCATTATTGCTGACAAAAACTTGCTGAAATACATTTAGGCTTTAGATTCTCTAGTTCTGACTCTCTGGATGAAAACAAGTTTTTTTAAACACTGGTTAGTTTAAGAATTTGGACTATTCTGAAATATTTTTTCCTCTTTCATGTAGTTGGAAGACAATATCCAAAACATACAATAACATTTTAATTTTACCATGCTTTGCAGGGGCTTTGACAACATACTTGCATTACCTGTTTAGGAATTACAGCCATTTCATTTATAATCCACAGTGGTGGTGTACAGAGACGACATTACAAAACATGTGTCACTGTCCCAAAAGTTATGGACCTAACTGTATGTACTGTACTGTATCATGTTTGAGTTCCCTTTAAGGTCGCTGTCAGAGCTTATAAGCAAACAGTCTCACATGTGTTTATATCTTCTCTCCTATGCTTTGCTACTTTGAAGCAATTTCAAATGTATTTAAAACTGGGTCACTTACTCATTCCACCACCAGGAGCTTTTCTGACCTCCCATTCTAAATCCAGAGGCATTAATATGGAGCTGGTCCCCCTTTGCAGCTAGAACAGCTTCCACTCTTCTGGGAGGGATTTTTACAAGAGCATTTGTGAGGTCAGACACTGATGTTAGATGAGAAGGCCTGCCTCACAATCCCTATTCTAGTTCATCCCAAAGGTGTTGGATGGGGTTGAGGTCAGGGCTCTGTGCAGGCCAGTCAAGTTCCTTCACACCAAACTCATCCAACCATGCCTTTATGGAGCTTGCTTTGTGCAGTGGTGAACAGTCATGCTGGAAAAGAAAAGGGCCTTGTCCAAACTGTTCCCACAAAGTTGGAATCATAGAATTGTCCAAAATGTCTTGGTAAGCATTAAGATTTCCCTTCACTGGAACTACGGGGCCCAGGGCAATCGCAGAAAAACAACCCCACAGCATTACCCCTCCTCCACCAAACTTTGCAATCAGACAAGTAATGTTCTCCGGGCATTCACCAAACCCAGACTGCTCCATCAGACTGCCAGATAGAGACGTGTGATTGGTCACTCCACAGAACATGTTTCCACTGCTCTAGAATCCAGTGGTGGTGTGCTTTACACCACTTCACCTGATACTTGTCATTGTGCTTGGTGATATAAGGCTTGCATGCAGCTGCTCGGCCATGAAGCTCCTGGTGCACAGTTTCTGTGCTGATGTTAATGCCACAGGAGGTTTGGAACTCTGCAGTTATTGAGTCAGCAGAGTGTTGGACACTTTTCCACACTATGCTCCTCAGCACTCGGTGACCCCTCTCTGTAACTTGACGTGGTCTGACACTTGGTGGCTGAGTTGCTGTGGTTCCTAAATGCTTCCACTTTGCAATAATCCCACTTCCAGCTGATGGTGGAATATCTAGGAGGGAAGAAATGTCACCAGCTGTGACCCAATACCTTTGTCCATAAAGTGTAGCGATATTTTAGCTTAATATATCATTTT
>VUQH01073658.1:0-13529 GCA_015106775.1 Etroplus canarensis
ACAACTCAGCTGCTTCAGGAGTCCCACAAGCTAGCCAAGCTTGGTAGGACTCCTTCTTCAGCTTGACAGCCCCCCTCACCTCTGGTGTCCACTATTTGGTTCGGTGGTTGCCGCCGCGAGAATCACCGACAACCTCAGAGCCGCAGCTCTGAGCAGCCGCTTCAGCAATGGAGGTGGAGAACATGGTCCATTCGGACTCTATGTCTCCAGTCTCCCTCGGAATGCAGTTGAAGTTCCTCCGAAGGTGGGAGTTAAAGACCTCTTTGAGTCCTCTGCCAGACGTTCCCAGCACACCCTCACTATACGTTTGGGTCTGCCGGGTCGGAATGGCGTCCTCCCCTGCCATCGGATCCAACTCACCACCAGGTAGTGGTCAGTTGCCATTTTATTATTGTATATTTTAAATGTGTTTGTTTATTATTTTCATTTCTTTTAACTGATGTTAAGTGCTTTGGTCAACTGAGGTTGTTTTAAATGTGCTATATAAATAAAATTGACTTGACTTGATAATTCAGGAGAGATGTGGCAAGATCAAATGTCAACAATGGACCAAACAAGCGTGGCAGACAATGTTAATGGAGCTAGTCAGTGGAAAGAAAGTGAAGTTTTACTCACACGTTCATCCATATTTACTTCTGTAAACACAGTGTGTTGCGTGTGACGTCACACTTTCTTCTGCATGTCACGTCAGGGCCGTAGACTGTTCACCCTGGAGTCTGATGGTCGCATTTAATTTATAATGTGAACCTCCAAGTAAAAAAAATCGGATCTCATAAAAAATTCAGAATTGCCTGCAGTGGGAACATTGTGTTAGACTGGCAGCCTATCACAAAACATTGTTTGTTCCTATTTCTTTAGTTTAATCTATGAAAATGTCATAGATTACACATTTTGACAGGCATAAAATACATAATTCCCACAGGCACGCTTTTTGGTCACGTGGCCTCCTTAGCAACGCCATCTTTGTTGGCAAGCTGTACTTGTTTACACACACTGCTATTTATCAACCCTGCAAATTTTAAACCCTTTTGATGTTGAATTCGACTTGTGATCAAAATCATGAAAAGGCGAAAGGAGAAAGATTTTGTAGAATCATTAAGTATGGAGGATAGAAAGAGATACAATGAAAAAATTGGCGTAATAGGTGTGGATCCATACTCGTTAGCAAAGGAAAAGCTGAACCAATGTCATGGTTCGCACTTTCAGTGTGTTTTTTGGAGCTTGTCACCCCTTTTTTCTCTGGTCCCTGCCGGATGTCTACCTAGTGGTCTTCGTCTCTGTCCGCGTCATGTCCTGTCTTATTTTGTTAGTCTGTCTGGTCCCTGTTTTACTTCCTGCCCTGATTGTTTCCAGCTGTGTTCCCTTCCTGCCTGTTGCATGTTCATTGGTCTGTCTCATCTATTTAAGTCCTGTCTTCCCATGTTACCATGGTCGCGTCATCCCGTTTCGTTCCCCAGTTGTCATCCTTTTGCCTCCCTGTTTTCCTTCCTGTGTACTCTACCAGAAATCCCTCCGAACTTGTATGTTGAGTGGTTGGCTAAATAAAGCCCTTTTGAGTTTATCCTCTAGTCTCTGAGTCCTGCATAGTGGTCCACATCCCTGACTCCATGGCAACCTGTGACGACCATGAAGTTTCAGCATTGCCACCAGTTCAAAACTGTGACGATGAAAGACGTTTTACTGGCGGTGAACTGACGTCGAACTGCCATTTATCACGCGCAATTCCCGTTGCATTCCCAGCAGGTCCTGGTATTGCTGATAATAGCCGGTCAAAATGGCATGATCGGGGGCAATAATGCCAAACGATATCAACATCAAAACAGAATACTGTACATTTTGAATGCATCCTGAACGCTGCGGCAACGCACCGGGGTCACAACGTGACAGGAATATAATGGCAATAGATCACCAGGAACTCAATTTTCAGCTGTTTCATGCCATTTTCTGCCGTTTTGATCGGGAACGCTAAATCAGCACAGATTACCATAATCAACGATATAGTGGAATGGGGGTCCAGTGGGAGTCTGAGATGTGTATCATTTGGCACTCAGCTTTTATACTCAGTGAGCAATTCCAGGCCTACAAGTCACTGGAGGCGTACATTAGTTTGTTAATGGTAGGGTTGGCGACGTTTCCTCAAGTGTTCTGAATGCACAGCTGCCTACAGCTTCCCTATAGCAATGGCGGCCCCTCGTATGTTGTGACGTCATGTGGGAACTATGTATAGTACTTTAGCGCCAGCAAGGTGATTCCCAAAGAACTATTACCCAAAAACTTGGCACATCTCGGCATGGTGTGCAGCTTGAACTAAAAAAAAGATTGAGGAAACTGAAAAAGGGGAGGACAAAGGATGAAGTGGCATGCCTAGAAAACTATCTACAGAAGATTAACAGTATCTGGAAATAATGTTCTAAAGAAATAGGGAAAATTCCAGCAAAGACCTGACACAGGAGATATGAGACGCATCTGGCCCTTCAGTTCATCCATCTACTGTAATAAAGCCTCATCAGAAATTGTCTCAGTGGAAGGGTGGATCTAAAGAAGCCATTCTTAAGGCAGGGAAAAGAGAAGAAAAGGCTGAGGTATACCAAATTACACAATAAGTGGATAGAAAATCAGTGGCAACGGGTCTTATGAAATGATGAGCGGAACTTGACATTATTAAAGGAGTGTGAGATTATCTTGACGGAATGGAACAAAAGGCAGCCAACGTCCAAACAAGAGCTTTGAAATGCCATTCAAGAAGCATGGAGAACTGTTCTTGAAGGCTACTTAAACAAATGACAAGAAAGTTTACCTAAGAGAGTTCAGGCTGTGTAGAAGAATAAAGGTGATCATACCAAGTATTAACTTGGCTTGGCTTGTTGGAATTGTAAAAACTGTTTTTTCCTTATGTACTGCATTTCTATTTATGTTTGCACATTTCAATACATCATTGCACCTATTTCTCATTTTTCTAACTAAATATAAAGCAATGACAAGTGGTTCAAGACTTTTGCACAGTGCAGGATGCGAACTAATGTGAATAAAATTGAATCAGTTTTTTTCACTGCGTCATGCTTTATATTGTCATATCTGTCATTCTTGTTCATAGATGTCTTTGGGAAAGCGTCAACGGCTCTAGAGACACTGAGACAGAGTATTTCAAAAGGAGAGATTCTAACATTTGACACCTACCACTTCAAGCTATTGCAGTCTGGAACCATCAGCTACCTGGCTACATGTTGTATCTCTGAGTTGGATAATCCCCACAGCAATATATCCCCACGGCTCTTACGCCTGTTTTCTATCTTTGTGCTTGATGGCCTGTCTAGAGATGTTATAATGTCTATCTATTCTTCCTGGCTAAAAATCTGGCTCAGTGAAATGCCACTTAATAGGCACATTGGTGAGGACATGTCATCTTGTATTGTCACTGCTACTACTGAACTGTATAAGGCGGTATGCGAAAGATTTCAGCCCTCTACACAGAGACCCCATTTCATATTTTCCCATCATGACCTTCAGAAAGTGTTTCAGGGGATGTGCCTGTGGCGGTCTGCAGTCTCAAACACAGGAAAAAATGAGAATTCACAGCCAAGCCTTCCTCTAGTATCAGTTCTTAATGTAGTACATGTCTGGATGCATGAGTGCATGCGTACCTTCAGTGATAGGTTGTGTTCAGAGGATGAAAGAAAAACTATTGTGTCACTCATAGCCAAGACAGCAGCAAAGCACTATGGAATGAAATTGGATGATGAAACTGAGAATCCAGACACTGAAAATGTGCCCCAAGAACTAAAAACAGCAGACCGTTCACACGTGAAGAAAGGCTATACATTGACTCAACCTGCCATGCTGTCTGAAAACATTTGCTTAAAGAAGGCAAGCCTAAAAACTCACTGTCTGCAACCACAGATTCTTCAGCATATGGAGGACACAGTGTCAAGGCTTGCATTTGGTCCTGATCTCTCCGAGGGCCTGAAGTCTGTGAAACAGCGGCACATTTTTAAATGCACCCCTTCTTATCAAGAGCAAGACCTTGATGTGCTAGTGCAAACGCTGTGTGTGCTCATGGACAGAAAAGAGAACTATGAAGGGCATGAGTGCAGCATCGCAACCAAATACATTGTACACAGACAGGGGGTGAGACAGCTGCTGCACATCCTTAGGGCTTTGCTCCTATCTGGAGGTCATGGAGTACTAATTGGGTCGGGTAGAGGGACAGGCCGCAAAACCACTGTGCGTTTAGCCGCGCACCTTACAGGCTACCAGCTGATGGAGATACATGCTGGTAATGAGAATAAGGTGCATGAAATCCTGAAAGAGGCTGGGAATCAGACTAGAGAGGGTGGAGTTAATGTCATCATACTGGTCCATGAGGAAGTCAGTCAGTCTGTCAGAGAAAAATTACTGGTAGCAATGACTCAGAGTGCCTATCCAGCACTCCACACAGAGGAAGAGCTGAGGAACCTTATTTCTACAGTGAATGAAGTGAAAAACTCAAGAAAATATCTTATGGATAACTGGATGTTTGAAAAGTAAGAGAAAAAAAAACAAAATTTTATGCTCACCTTTCAACTCAAAAATTAGACTTGGAAATACATTTTGTGTATTTAGCGTCATTTTAAAATTTACTTACAAATATATGCAGTAATTAAGTAAGTCTGTGTGTTGTTGGCATTAATCACCATTAACGTTTAGTTATACTGTGTATAAAACATTGTTACATGTGAGAAGAATGGGTGTGAACATTTATAAGAAGGGACAAATTAGGGAAATGTTTACTTGGAGTTAATTTTAAACCCAATGTGTGTATATATTCCAAAATAAATTTTCTTTGTTTTCACAAAGGTTATTGAGTCAAGTCCACAGAAATGTCCACGTCTTCCTGTTAATGCCAATCACCATGCCAGAAAACAGTGAAATACCTGCAGGGAATGAAGCCCAAAGTTGGATGGCAAGTATCTCGATTGAAACTGTATGCCTAAATTCATAACAAAACACCTCACTTTGAAAACTACTTTTAAAACTTCAGGGTGGGGTTGAAAGAGTCGGGAACCCCTGAATGGGGCATAGGACCACAAGGTATTTTGGTTGTCACATGGCAGAGCTGGACCCTGATGGGTTCTAGCCTTTGCACAGGACCCCTGTTCAAACTGTCTCATCACAGATTCATTGCTCACTATGTTTGATGTTTAGCCCTGGGTGTTTTGTATATATTGTTGCGTGCACTGACTATAAATTTTACCATTGTATGTGTTTAATTTGTTCATTTTTTTCAATTATTTAGGCAGAAATGGCCAAGGCTCTCAGACTCAGCTGTTGTGTAGAGGTGTACCAGCCGTGGTCTAAACAGTCGTTGGTGGATGTTGCTGCTCAGTGCCTTAAAATCAGTCCCCATAAAAGTGAGTCACACAATAATAATAATAATAATAATAATAATAATAATAATACTTAATTTCTAAACTTCAGCAAGACATCCTTTGTCCTCTTCTTTTGTTAAGTGGTTCTAGAATGCTCAGAGGCCAGCCTGTCTGCAGCTATGGCAGGGATCCATCAGTCTGCATGTCAGTATGCTTCTGTCCTTCTGAGAGCTCAGCCTTTCAGTCCTCTTGCTTATATGGGGTTCATTACCCACTTCGGTTACCTCTGCAACCACCTGCACAAGCAATGTCGGAGCAAAACCAAGAGGTAGTCCTTAAACCTGTAGGGCAACTTTTTTCCCTCTTTTCTGACCTGTACCTCCAGTGTTTCATGTCATGTATGTATAACAGCAACTTTTATGAAGATTTCTGTGAGATACTTTCATCTGGTAAAGTCACCCTACAGTGTACATCCAAAAAAAGATCCACTGTCTATTATCATACCACCTCACACAGCTGCTACATCCTCAACAAAATCTGGCACAGCAGCAGCAGCAAATTAAACACATGGATTAAAATGATAATTTCTTGACACTCTGTTATGTTTAAAATAGAAATACCCATATTTGTCCATAATAATCGCTTTATTTTGCAGATTTGCCACTGCTCTGTCTCGTTTGGATGCACTGAACAGCACAGCTGTCCAATTTAAACAACACTTGATAAGTGTGCAAAAGATGGTTGCTGAAACACAACAGGTAATGTGGATAACTGGCAAGAATAGGGGGTGAAGAACATACTACACAACAAAGAATAAACAATTTATATTTAAAGAAAGAAAGAAAGAACAAGCAAAAGAACAAACAAACAAACGAACAAACGAACGAACACAAGAACAAAAGAAAGAAAGATTTTCCTTCATACTGAAGTAACTATCTACACTCTCACCGGCCACTTCATCAGTTACACCTTGCTAGTACTGGGTCGGACTCCCTTAAGCCTTCAGAGCTGCCTCAGTTCTAAGTAGTAGTAGTACATTCCTCACAGATTTTGTCCCATAGTGACATGACAGCAGCATTCAGTTGCTGCAAATTTTTCCGATGCGTATCCCTAATTCAAATCTCCTGTTCCATCACATCCCAAAGGTGCTCTGTTGGATTGAGGATCTAGTGATTGTGGAAGCCATTTGAGTACAGTGAACTTACTGTCATGTTCAAGAAGTTAGTTTTAATTTGTGCTTTGTGATATGGTGCGTTGGGTACATCATGGTCGTAAAGGGATGGACGTGATCAGCAACAATCCTCAGGTAGGCTTTGGCATTCATACGAGGCTCAGTAGGTATTAAGGGGCCCAAAGTGTGCCAAGATGATACCATTACACCACTACTTTCATGTTCTGACCCTACCATCCAAATGCCACAGCAGAAATCAAGACTCATCAGAGCAAAATCTTATATTGTCAGTTTCCTGTTCTTAGCTGACAAGAGTGGCACCTGGAGTGGTCTTCTGATGCAGTAGCCAATCTCCTTTGAGGAGTTTCTATGCTGGATGCACTTCCTGGTGCAAACCCTTCATGGTGAGAGGGTCTTGTGTCCCCACCTGGGATTAAACCAGGGCCCTTTCACTTGTAAGACAAATGCGCAAACCACTATGCTACCGGGGAGACTATCCATTATATGCATATAATTTTACATGCAGGTCTAAAACAAAAACAGAACCAGTAGCCTTGCGTTAGAGGAGAGGTGACAGAATGAGAAGGCTGCATGTTAAGGGCAACTGTTTCACCTCTCCAGCCTCCAGTCCACCATCTGTATATAGTGGTCCATGCAGGTCTTGAACTGGCAGCACTGCAACTTTCTGATTCCAGCCTCCAGCTTCCACATGTATGGCACTCTTGGTGGGTTTTGAACTGATAGCCCTCGGTAACTCTCTGGTTCCCAAACCAAGTCCCAACAGACTGAGTCACTGCCAACCCTGACATGTGTAATGAGCGGTTGTTTCACTGCTGCCTTCTTATCATCTCTAAGCAGTCTGACCATTGTCTTCTGACTTCTCCCATCAACAATGCATTTTCTCCCAGAGAACTGCTTCTTACTGGACATGTTTTTCTTTTTTAGGGCCGTTCTCTGTAAAGCCTACAGATGGTTGTGCACTGCACTTTTACAGCATCAAATTAGGTATTAAAAAACTAATGAGAACGGTTGCCCTTTGAACCCAAATCAGCATGATAAGAACTACTTAAAATGACCAAAACCATCGTAAAGAAAAAATTCTGTAAGAATATTTTTTTCATTTTAGTTCAACCTCATCCCATTCACTAACATGGAGGGGGCCTTATTTGGGACATATACTTCAGCCAGACAACAGGGGGCGTTTGAGATGCCAAATTCAAAGTCACTTACATCACCTTTCTACCTCATTCTGTTGCTTGGTTTTTAACTTCAGCAGGTCATCTTGACCATGTTTTCATGCTTAAATGCACTGAGCTGCTACCACGTGATTGGCTAATAAGATATGCATACATAATGTGTCACCTTTCTCTCTATCCTACAGCGTGAGAAAGCTCTCCTTCGAGCTGTAGATGATCATAAAAACCTGTTTGAAGAAGCCTTTGAGAAGTGCGCTCTTGAGGAGGACAAACTGTGTCAGCAGAATAATAATGCTCAGGAACAGGTAAGCTGATTTTGTTTCATCACAATAACTGCACCGGGAATCACAAGTAATTTAAATGATTTCTTACCACTGAAAAGATCCCATTATAAAATTCACTTTTCGTCAAGCCCTTTGATGTAGTTTGATAAAGCCCATTTAGTAGAAGTGTCACTAAAACCAAGCCTCATTCTCATGTGAGGAATAATATATTTTTTTTCCCAGATAAAATCTGCATTCTTGTCAGGCCTTCAGATTTTTAAGTGTTTGGATCCATCTGATGTGGAGGAGGTGCGCCACTACAGAGATCCACCTGTCGGAGTTGTAAATATCATGGACGCTGTTTGTTTGCTGTTTAATCGTCCACCGGGCTGGGAAAGTGCTAAACAGCTTTTTTCACAAGCCAACTTTTACCAGGTGGGGAAAAATATCTTGGAACAAAGTTTTCAATGCCATTGACTGCAGTGATCCGTGAATTAAACTGAATATCACAAGCAGGTGAACAAGGTTTTGAATTCATCATCATCAGTTTGTATGGTTATGTTCCAGCTGCTTTGGTAATGTGGCTTTGAAGCTTTTGTTAGTTTTAGTATTTGTTTTGGACTTGCTGTCTTGCTAATATCTCCTTTTTTTCAGGAGCTGGTATTTTTTGATTGCTACAACCTGACAAATGAACAGCTGCAGCAGCTTGGACATATAGTTCACAGTCCCCATTTTGTCCCTGAGTCTGTGCGAGAGGTCAGTAAGGCCTGCGAGTCCCTCTGCCGATGGGTCCAGGCTGTGTATGAGCACTGTTGTATGCAACACCAAGTGTCGGTAAAGCAGCTGAAGACACAGGCTGCAGATGGGAAAAGTCGACTGTATCTAGCCAAGCAGCGTAAGCAGGAGGCATATAGTCGTCTAGAGGCTCTTAAGCTTGAGCTGCAGTGTGTTCAGAATGACTTGATGCAGCAACTGGTCCAGCTACATGAAGCTGAGAGTGCAGAAAGAGAAGCTTCTGCATGTGCTGGGCCATTGGAGATGCATGTCAGAGACTGGAGGACTGCAGCCCAGGTAAAACAGAATGCATAAATATTGTACATCAATTGAAGATGCCATGTATTTGCATGTCTTCTTTGGTTTATATGATTGCATTTTTCTCTGTTTTACCCTTAGGAGGCAGAATTACATAATCAAAACATACCAGGGGATGCCCTTCTTCTGGCTGCACTCATCTCCTACTTAGGCCCTTTTGGACCAGATACACGCATGGAACTGCTGAGCAAGTGGAGGCAACTCTGCCAGACAGGAATTATCAACATAAACCCCAATGACCCAAGAAACTCCCTGTTTACACACTTAGATCCTCCACCTGGTTTGCCATCTCTTGGTTTTCCCATCCCTGTAACTGACAAGCTGCAGCTGCCTTTGGGTGAGGTGTTAGGGATGAATGAGTGGCAGCTTGAGGACACTCTCTCTGCCAGACTGGTGGTTAAGCTGCTGCTGTGGGGCTACAGAAGTCCCTGGGTTCAGCGGTGGCCTCTACTGGCAGATAGCCAGCAACATCTCGAGTTACGCTTTCAAAACCAGCTCATCGCAGGTGTGTGCTTACATGTACAAAATATGTTAACTAACCAGCATTATTAGGCAACCACACAGAGACTATACTGTATGTAGCGGTTACCTTGACCAGCCACAACATTAAAACCACCTGACTATTATTGTATATTCCCCTAATGTTGCCACAAGATCAGCGGTATGATCCCTCAAGTTGTTAGCAGCAACTCAATAGCTACAGTAAAGTGTGAGGTGGGGCCTCCATGAATCTGTTTTTCCCAAACATCCCAAAGATGTTCGATCACACTGGCCAAGACCTTGAACTCTTAGCTTATTCCTCAAACCTGCAAATGTGCATTATCTTGCTGAAAGATAGAACATGCAAAATTGTTGCTATGAAGGGTGTATGTGGTCTAAATAGTGTTAAGGTAGGTTATACTTGTAAAAGCAGCATCCACATGAATGGCTGAATTTATGCCAGGACCCAGCTGTAATTGCACAGATGATTGCAAAATGATATTCATCAAGCCAACCCTTTCTCCACTGGTTCATTTCCAGTGCTCACATCCTCATTGTAGGTGCTTGTGTACAGTGGTCAGCATGGGCACACTGACCAGTCTGCAGCTTTACAGCCCCATATGCACAATGTGTGATTCAGTGTGTGTTCTGATGTATTTCTATCCCAGCCAGCATTAAGATTTTCAGGAATTTATGTATAAAGGGAACACTGCACAAAACCTGTCATTCTGTAGATGTTCCACTTTTTCATCTGGCCATCACAATTTGGCACTCAGAATGGAATGTTTGCCCACACCACATTCAAGAAGTGATTATCACTTGCGGTCTAGTAGACACTGTGAAAAGAAAGCCAATGTTATTCACTTCACCTATAAGTGGTTTGATTGTTGTGGCTGATTGGCTTATCTGCTGCATGCTTTTTACCCTCCATTTCTGTGCATTGTAATACATTAGCTCCATATAAGAGAAGAAATGAACTGTGAATTGTACTGGAGCAGCTATGACTCAGTGCATGATGAAACACCTGCTCTACAGGAAAGAATGCAAAGCTTAAGGAGGAAACAGATTTCGGGATGGTGGTTTGTGCGGACGATCTGGAACTGCTGCACAAGCTAGACCAGGCTGCTGAGAAAGGTGATGCAGTAAAAAAAAAATAGATGCTGATTCAAAGTTATAGTGTGTTTTTTCAGCCTTCTAACCACTCTAACCCCTTTTGTTTTACAGGTTTGAGAGTCCTCGTTACTCATGTGGAGCGTGCAATCCCTAGTCCTCAGTTCCTGGCCAAGTTGGCACGTCCTGCTGCATGTTGCTTTCCAGGATTAAATCAGCCTCTTCAGGTGGTCCACCCTGAGTTCGGCCTCTTCCTCAGCACCCATCTGCCTATCAGACTATTTAGTAGTGGTAAGTTTGATTAGCAGAGGAAATTCAGCCTGGGAGCTTTCTTGCATCAGACTTCTTGGCTGATTTCATTCATGATCCCAGTACAATGAATGTACAGAAATTTGTTTTGGCTAGTGCCCAAACATATAAATGATAATGCAAAGCTAAGAAAGAGAGTTGGAACATCAGGAAATAAGTAAAAGGGACACTTTTGTGGACCTGTTCTTAACTTGTATTTAGGAGTTGTCTTTACTCTTGTTCTGTAGGGATCCATCCAGCTATCTTGGCTCAAGTACATGTCGTTGACCTCTCTCTGAGCTCAGAAGAGATCCAAGAGCTGATGCTGACACAGCTGCTGCAGTCAGAGAGTGTAAAGAGTGCAGAGTGTAAAGAGCTGCTGATACAACACATGCGATTCCAGAATTACAAACAGGAGCTGCAGGAGAAACTGGTCACAGAGGAGGTGACTAGATCAGCTAATACTGAATGTTGGTTATTTTCTGAGATATGTTAAGTGCCTTCCCTTCTGCTAAGCAAAACAATAGTGTTTGGAAAGCATTTAAAAACCCACTTTTTCATTGCTATGTTAGGGCATTTCTGCTTGCTGTTCTTTGTCTTCACTTGTCTGCACTTCTTCTGAAAAACTGTTCAGAGAATTATGCATTTCACATCACACTCTCCAACTGAATATTTGCTCTTGGCTTTTACTGTCCAATCTGCAGCTGGCACTGTACTTTATACCAGTTGTATTTTGAATTTTCAAGAGTGCTTATTGTATTTTTTTTTATTCAAAATGACACTGAGTCAAATTTCTCACATTACATCGAGTTTAACCCTGAAATCATTTAAAGTCATTTCCTATCCTTTTCTTAGGAAGCTCTAATGGACTACATCCTGCAGTCTGACACTTCGCTGCTTCAAGACCCAAATTTTCTTCCCCGTGTAACTGTTTGTCAAGAAGCAGTGGAGAAACTGCAGGATGAGCTCAAGCCTCTGAACGAGGAGTTGGCGCACCATGAGTCCCTGCTGGCAGTGACCCGACACTTAGTGAGACTGGCTGCTGCCCTCTACGAGGCACTGCAGGCTGTGTCCCATCTTTCCCCTGCCTACCATTTTTCTCTACATGGTTTCATTTCAGTGATGCAAGAAGCTTTCACTGTAAAGGACAGAATATTAGGAAAAGTGCCAGGGAGCATAATACAAGAGGTCACCAACATGATGGTTGTCAACCTGCTGGTACAATACAGGCCTTGTCTTTTCAAGAGCCACGCTGCCGTCCTGAAGCTGTTTGTTTCTTTGGCTCTGCTCCAGCACAATCAGCTGTGCTCTGAGGGTGAAAGGCTGGCCTTCCTCAGGGGCCTTAGAGACACAGAATATTCTGTAACTGATTCACAGTCCTCCACCACTTCTCTCCCCAGCTGGATTTCCCCTCACATCCACTCAGAGCTTCTCTGCTTGGAAAAGATTCCTTCTTTCAGAGGACTGATTTCCTCACTCTGCGCTTCCCCCATGCAATGGCAGGAGTACCTTCACTTTCCTTCCTCCACAGTGGTAGGGACTGTTCCCTGCCGCTCTCATGTCCATCTCTCTTTGCTGCAGCGGGCTCTCCTCTGGAAGACTATGATCCCGAGCTGCCTGGAGGGACTAGCGGATGCCATAAATGCCTGTCAACTATGCCTGTCTGAAAAGATAACACAGACTGAGGCCCCTGCCACCGGGAACCCAGAGGCACTCTCACAATATTTGGTTAAACATAAGGGACCTGTCATTCTTACACTGCCCAACCCAGAAGGGGACATGCAGATAAGCATTGAACCTCTTCGTTTAATAAACCAACTGGCCAAACGTATTGCAGAAAAAAAAGAGGTAAATGCACACTGTTTTCAATGTTGTTACAACTCAATACCAATAATACAGTAATTGATGCTTTTCTTAATATGCTGTAGGTTCAGGTGACAGTCCTTTCTTTTGGGGCACTGCGGGACAGAGATCTCCTCCTTTCAGTGCTGGACAAAGCTGCAAATGATGGACACTGGTTGGTGTTTAGCAGCTGTCATCTTTTGAGACAATGGGATGATGAAGTAGTGGCTCATATCAGTCACTTAATCTCCTCTTTCGAAGGTAGGTGGTCCATAAAGAACATGTCTAAACTCTTCTTCTTCTTCTTCTTCTTCTTCTTCTTCTTCTTCTTCTTCTTTCAGCTGCTCCTGTTAGGGGTCACCACAGCAGATCATCTGCCTCCATCTCACCCTATCCCTTGCATCCTCTTCCCTCACACCAGCCCTCTGCATGTCCTCCTTCACCACATTCTATGAATCTTCTCTGTGGTCTTCCTCTTCTCCTCCTGCCTGGCAGCTCCATCCTCAACATCCTTTGTACAATATAGCCACTATCCCTCCTCTGAACATGTTCAAACCATCTCAGCCTTGCCTCTCTGACTTTGGCTCCAAACTTCTCAACATGAGCTGTCCCTCTAATGAACTCATTTCTAATCCTGTCCATCCTGGTCACTCCCAGGGAAAATCTCAACATTTTCCATTCTGCTACCTCCAGCTGTGCTCCTGTCTTTTTGTCAGTCCCACCATCTCCAGACCATACATCA